>SZWC01019356.1:2842-14746 GCA_023375785.1 Penium margaritaceum | reverse complement strand
AAAACAGTCATAATGTGACATAAGCACCATATACAGGGTGGAAGTGTGACCAAAGGACCAATAAAACAGTGATACTCTGACATAAGGGCTGTAGGTACGGTGAAAGTGGAACCATAACACCATTGCAACACTGATAATGTGACCAAATTACCATAAACATGGTATAAACTGTGACAAAGCACCGTTAAAACAGTGATAATGTGACCAAAGCACCATGGCAATGGGAAAGTGTGACAAAAGCACCATTTAAACAAAGAGAATATCACATAAGCACCATAGACATAGTGACGATGTGACCAAAGTACCATTGAAATAGTGATATGTGACTACAGCACCATATATACAGTGAAAGTGTGACCAAAGCACCATTGGAACAGCGATAATGTGACTTAAAGACCATAGACACGGTGAAAGTGTGACCAATGCACCATTGAAATACTAATAATGTGACCAAAGCACCATGGAAACAGTGAAAGTATGTCTAGCTCGGAATTGAAACAGTGACGATGTGACCTCAGCACTATAGACGCAGTAAAAGGGTGACCAAAGCACCATTCAATCAGTGATAATATGACATAAGCACCATAGAAATAGTGAAAGTGTGTCCAAAAGCACTGTTGAAATAGTTGTAACATGACTACGCACTATAGACAGAATGAATGTCTTACCAAAGCATAATTGAAACAGTGGTACTATGACCGAAGCACCAACGAAATAGCGAACGTGTGACCAAATCACTATTGAAACAGTGATAGCGTGACCCAAGGACTATAAAACGAGTGAAAGTGTTACCAAAGCACCGTTGGAACAGTAAGGATGTGCCGAAAGCATCATAGTCACAAAGAAATTGACGAAAAAAGCATTGAAACCGTAATGATGTGACCAGAGCAACATAAACACAGTAAATATATTACCAAATAAGTATTGAATCAATGATAAAGGACCTAAGCACCATACACATAACAAAAGTGTGATCCAAGAACCACTTAAGAGGTGATTAATTGACCAAAGCACCATAGACACAGTGAAGGTGTGACCAAAGAAGCATTGAAACAGTGATAACGTGACATAAGCACCATAGACACATTGGAAGGGAAACCAAAGCACTATTGAATTAGAGTAATGTGACGTAAGCTCTATAGACCGAGTGAACGTGTGACAAACACACCAGTACAATAGTGATAATGTGACCAAAGCACCGTTGACACATTGAAAGAGTGACCAAAACACCATTGAAACAGTTATAATGTGCCCAAAGCACTATATACACGTTGAAAGTATGACCAAGGCGCCGTTGAAACAGTGAGAGTTTGACCTAAGAACCATGGACATTGTAAAAGTGTGACCAAAGCACCATCAGAATAGTGATGGTGTGAACTAAGCACAATAGACACATTGAATGTGTGAGCAAAGCACCATTATAACAGTGATCATGTGACCTGTGTGCCATCGACACAGTGAAAGTGTGACCAAAACACCATTGAAGCAGTGAAAATGTGACATAGACACAGTGAAAGTGAAACTAAATAACCATTGAAATAGTGATAATGTGACCAAAGCACCACAAGCACAGTGAAAGCGTGACCAAAGCATCGTTGAAACAGCAATAATGAGACATAAGCACCATAGCCACAGTGAAAGTGTGATCAAAGCACAAATGAAACAATGATTATGTGACCTCAGGACCATAGCCACGGTGAAAGCGTGACCAACGCACAATTGAAACTGTGATGATGCGACCTAAGCATCATAGACTCATGAAAGTTTGACCAAAGCACAATTGAAACAGTAGTAACGTGACCAAAGCACCACAAGCACAGTGAAAGCGTGACCAAAGCGTCGTTGAAACAGCAATAATGAGACATAAGCACCATAGCCACAGTGAAAGTGTGATCAAAGCACAAATGAAACAATGATTATGTGACCTCAGGACCATAGCCACGGTGAAAGCGTGACCAACGCACAATTGAAACTGTGATGATGCGACCTAAGCATCATAGACTCATGAAAGTTTGACCAAAGCACAATTGAAACAGTAGTAACGTGACCAAAGCACCATAGCCACGATTGAAGTGTGACCACAACACCATTGAAACAGTGATAACGTGACCAAAACACCATAGACACAGTGAAAGTGTGACCAAAGCACCATTGAAACAGTGATTATGTGACCTAAGCATCATAGAAACAGTAAAAGAGTGTCTAAAGCACCATTGACACAGCGATAATGTGAACAAAGCACCATGGACATCGTGAAAGTGTGACTAACGAAGAATTGAAACATTGATAATGTGACCAAAGCACCATATACACAGTGAAAGTGTGACCAAACTTCCATGAAAACACTAATAATGTGACCCTCGCACCATACACACAGTGAAAGTGTGACCAAAGCACTATAGCAACAGTGATCATCTGACATAAGCACCGTAGACACAGTTAAAGTATGACCAAAGTACCATTGAAACAGTGATAATGTGACCAATGCATCATCTACGTGGTGAGAGAGTGACCAACGCACGATTGAAACAGTGAGAATGTGACCTAAGACCAAAAGAAACAGTGAACAAGATATGAAAGTACCGTTGAAACATTGTTAATTTGACCAAAGTACCGTAAACACAGTGAACCATTGACTAAAACACCATTGGAATGATGATTATGTGACAAAAGCACTATAGACACAGGGAAAGTGTGTCCAAACTGCAATGGAAACAGAAGTAATGTGATGTCAGTATCATAGACACGCTGAAAGTGTAACCAAAGCACCATTGAAACAGTGACAATGTCACCAACTCACCATATATACAGTGATGATGTGACCTAAGCACCATCAACACAGTGAAATGATGACCAAAACACCATAGAAGCACCAATATTGATACCTGAGCACAATAGACACGATGAAAGTGTGACCAAAGCACCATTCAAACGGTGATAATGTGACCAAAGCACCACAAACAAAGTGATATTGTGATCAAAGCACCATTGAAAGAGTGATAACATGGCCAAAGCACCGTAGACGAAGTGAAGATGTGACAAAAACACCATTGAAATAGTGATAATGTGACTAAAGCACTATGAAATAGTGACAAAGACAGCATTGGAATTGCTGTCATGTGTCCTAAGCAGTACAGAAACTCTGAAAATTGGACGAAAGGACCATTGAAATAGTGAAAAATGAGACATAAGCACTATAGAGACACTGGACGTTTGACCAAAGCACCATTGAAATAGTGATAATGTGACCCAAGCATTAGAGACATAGTATATGTGTGACCAAAGCACCATTATAACAGTGAGAATGTCACCCAAGCACCATAGACACAGTGAAAGTGTGATCAAATAGCCATTGAAGCAGTGATAATGTGACCTAAGCACCACGGACACATTGAAAGTGTGATCAAAGCACCTTTGAAACAGTGATAATGTGACCCACGCACCATATGCACAGTGAAGGTGTGACCAAAGCACCATTGACACGATGATAACGTGACCTATGCACCATATACATAGTGAACGTGTGACCAAAGCCCCATGGAAATAGCTGTACTGTGATCAACGTACTATATACACAATGAGAGTGTGACCAAAGCACCATTCTAAGAGTGATAATGTGACCAAAGCACCATAAATACAGTGAATTGGTGACCAAAGCATTATTGAAACAGTGATGATGTGACGAAAGTACCATAGACACGTTCAAAGTGTGACCAAAAGACCATTTAAACAGCGATAATGTGATCAAAGCACCATAGACACATTGAATGTGTGACCAAAGCACAATGCACAGAGTGAGAGTGTGATCAAAGCTTATTGATAATGTAGCAAAAGCACCACAGATACCACGAAAGTGTGACCAAAGCAGCATTGAAACAGTGATAATGTTACCAAATCACCATATACACAGCGAAGGTGTGACCAAAGCACCATTGAAACAGTGATAATGTTACCAAATCACCATATACACAGCGAAGGTGTGACCAAAGCACCATTGAAACAGTGATAGTGGGACCAGGCTACCGTGTACACATAAAGGAGTGACCAAAGCACTATTGAAATAGTGATAATTTGACATAAGGACCACACACACACCGCGAGATTATGACCAAAGCACCATTGAAACAGGGAAATGTGACTCAAGCAGCATAGACACAATTCAATTGTGACCAAATGACAATTGAAACGATGATGATGTGACCAAGGAACCATAAACACAGTGATAAAATGACCTAAGCACCATAGACACAGTGGAGATGTCACCAAAGCACCATTGAAACCGTCACAATGTGACCTAACCACCAAAGACAGCGTACAAGTATGACCAAAGCATCGTTGAAACAATGATAACATGACCTAAGCACTATAGACATAGTGAAAACATGACCAAACCATTGAAACTGTGATATAGTGACCAAAGCACCATAGACACAGTGAAAGTGAGACAAACATACCATCCAAGCAGTATCAATCTGATTATAGCACAATGGTAAAAGCACCATGGACACGGTGAAAGTGTGACCAAAGCACCATTCAAACGGTGGTCGTGTTACCAAAGCACCATAAACACAATAAACATGTGACTAAAGCACCATTGAAATAGTGCAGATGTTACCAGAGTACCGTTGACACAAAGCACCATCAAAACTGTGATAATGTGACAAAAGCAGCATACACACATTGAAGGTGTGACCAAAGCACCAATAAAACAAAAATGATGTGACCAAAGCACAGTATGCATGGTGAAAGTACCAACAATACATCTTTGAAACAGTAATAATGTGACCTAAGCAACATATACACAGTGAGAGTGTGACCAAAGCACCATTGAAACTCAGAGAGTGTAACCAATGCACCATAGACACGGTGAAAGTGTGACCAAAGCACCATTGAAACAGTGATAATGTGACCAAAGTACCATTGCCAGAGTGAAAGTGTGACCAACGTAGTGTTTTGGTTCAATATCAATGTTTCAATGGTGCATTGGTCACTTTCACAGTGTCTATGGTACTTTGCTTACGTTATCAATGTTTTAATGGTGCTTTTATCACACTTTCAATGTGTCTACCCTGCTCTTGTCACATTATCACTCTTTCAATGGTACTTCCGTCAAACGTTCACTCTCTCCATAGTGACTATACTCACACTATAACTGTTTGAAGTATCATTTGGTCACCCTTCCACCATGTCTATGGTGATTTGGTCACTGTATCACAGTTTAAATGGTGCTTTGGTCACATTTTCATTGTGTCTTCGGTGCTTATATGACGTCATCACTGTTTTAATTGTGCTTTGGGTAGACATTCAATGTTCAATGGTACTTTGGTCACACATTTACTGTATCTATGGTGCCTATGTCACACAATCACTGTTTTGATGGTGCTTTAATCACACTTCCACTGTGTCTGTGGTTCTTAGGTCACATTATCACTGTTTCAATGGTGCTTTTGTCACACTTCTACTTTGTCTATGGTGTTTAGGTCACATTATCACTTTTAAACTGTGCTTTGGTCACGCTTTCACTGTGTCTATGGTGCTCTGGTCACACTGTCACTGTTTGGATGATGCCCTTGTCTCACTTTCACTGTGTCTATGTTGTACTTTGGTCAAATAATCACTGTTTCAATGGTACTTTGGTCATACTTTTATCGTGTCTATGGTGCTCATGTCACATTCTCACCGTTGAAATGGCGCTCTGGTCACACTTTTACTATGTCAGGGGTTCTTATGTCACAATATCACTGTGTTAATGGTGCTTTGATCACTCTTTTAATGCATTTATGATGCTTTGGTCACAGTTCCTTGTTTTCATTATGCTTTTGTCACACATTCATGGTGTGTATAGTGCTTAGGTCACACCCTTGCCGTTCCAGTGGTACTTTGGTCACACTTTCAACCAATATATGGTGCTTAGGTCACATTAGCACTGTTTCAATGGTAGTTTGGTCACTCTTTCATTGTGTGTATGGTGCTAAGCTCACATAATCACTGTTTCAATGGTGCATTAATCACACGTTCACTATGTCTATCGTGCGTCAGTCGCATAACCACTGTTTCAATTGTGCTTTGGTCAACCTTTCATCGTGTATAGATCGCAGGTCATATCATCACTATTTCAATGGTGCTTTGCCCACACGTTTATTGTGTCTATGGTGCTAAGGTGAAATTATCACTGTTCCAATGGGGCTGTGGTCATACTTTCACCGTGTCTATGGTACGTTGGTCACATTATCATTGTTTGAACGGTGCTTCGGGTACACTTTCACTGGGTCTATGGTGCTTATGTCACACTATCATTCTTTTGATGGTGCTTTTGTCTTACGTTTACGTTGTCTATGGTGCTTGGGCCACATTATCACTGTTTCAAAGATACGTTCGTCACCCTTTCACAATGTCTACAATGCTTTGGTGACATTATCACTGTTTCAATGATGCTTAAGTCATTTCTTCGCTGTGTCTATGGTGCTTTGTCACGTTATCATAATGTCAATGAGCTTTGGTCACACGGTCACAGTGTCTATACTGCCCATGTCACATTCTTACTGTTTCAATGGTGGTTTAGTCACACTTTGACTCTGTCTTTTGTGCTTACGTCACATTATAATTATTTTAATCATGCATTGATCACACTATCACTACGTCTGTGGTTCTTATGTCACTTCATCGTTGTTTCAATGGTGCTTTTGTCACACTGTCACCATGTTTATGATGCTTTCATCACATAATCATTGTTTGAATGGTGCTTTGGTGATAGTTTCACTGTGTCTATGGTGCCCATGTCACATTAGTGCTGTTTCAATGTTGCTCTAGTCACAATTTCACTATGTCCGGGGTGCTTAGGTCACATTATCACTGTTTCAATGGTGTTTTGTCACTCTTCCATGGTAACTATGGTACTTTGGTCACATTGTCACTGTTTCAATGGTGCTTTGGTCACACTTACACAGTGTATACGGTGCGTGTGTCACATTATCATTGTTCTAATGGTGTTCTGGTCACATTTTCACGGTGTCTATGGTGCTTTGATTACATTCTCACTAATTCAATGCTTATTTTTGTCACACTTTGTTTGTGTCTATGGTGCCTTGGTCGCATTATCACCATTGCAATGATTATCTGGTCACACATTCGATGTGTCCATGGTGTTCAGGTCACATTAAAACTGTTCCAGTGGTGCTTTGATAAGAGTTTTACCGTGTCGAAGGAGTTTGGTCTCGCTATCACTGTTTCAATGGTGCTTTTGTCACACTTTCACAATGTCTTTGGTGGTAAGGTCACATCATCACAGTTTCAATGATGCGTTGGTCACACTTTCAATGTTTATATTATACTTTGGTCACATTAGCACTTTGCCAATGGTGCTTTGGTTATGCCTTCCCTGTGTCTATGGTGCTGTGGTCACCTTACCACTATTTCCACGGTGCTTAAATCACTCTCACTCTGTCCATTGTTCTTTGGTCACATTAGCACAGTTTCAATGGTATTTTAGTCAAACTACCACTGTATCCATGATGCTCAGCTCACATTATTACTACTTCAATGATGCTATGGTCTTGCTTTCATTGTGTCTTTGGTACTTTGGTCACATTTTCACTGTTTCAATGGTACTTTGGTCACACTTTCAGTGTGTCTATTGTGCTTCGGTCACATAATCACTGTTTCAATGGTGCCTTGGTCGCCGTTTCACTCCATCTATGGTGCTTATGTCACATTATCACAAATTCAATGGTGCTTTGGTCACACTTTCACAGTGCCTATGGTACTTTGGTCGCAGTGTTTCAATGCTGCTTTCCTCATACGTTCATAGGGTCGATGATGCTTATGTCACATTATCACTATTGCGATGGTGCTTTTGTCACACTTTGACTATGTCTGGGATCCTTATGTAACATCATCACTGTCTTAATGGTGCTTTCATCATTAAGACAGTGATGGTGCTTTTGTCAAACTCTCATTCTACCTCTGGCCCTTAGGTGACAGTGTCACTGTTTCAACGCCGCTTTGGTCACACTTCTACTATGTCTATGGCACTTTGGTGGTGACATCATTCAATGGTGATTTGGTTACGCGTTTGCTTTGTCTATGGTGGTTTGGTCACATGATCACTGTTGCAATGGTGCTTTGGTCACACCTTCACTGTGTTTATGATGTTTTGAACACACTATCACTATTTCAATGGTGCTTTGGTCACACTCATTGTGTCTATAGTTCTTATCTCACATTATCAAGGCTAAAAAGGTGCTATTGTCAAACGATCACCGTGTTTATGGTGCTTAGGTCACATTATCACTATTCAAGTTATGCTTTGGTCACGTTATTGTGTCTATGGTGGTATGGTCACGTTATGACCACTTCAATGGTGCTTTGGAAACACTTTCACTGTGTCTTTAGTGCAAATGTCTGGTCATCACTATTTCTATTGTGCTTTGGTCACACCTTTGCTGTGTATATGATGCGTTTGTCACATTATCATTGTTTTAATGATGCTTTTGTCACAGATTTACTGTGTCTATGGTGTTTAGGTCACATTATCACCAGTGCGATGATTATTTTGTCACACGTTCACTATATCTATGGTGCTTATGACATATTAACACCGATTCAAATGTATTTGGGTCACACATTTCTGTGTATATGATGCTTTGGTCATATCAATGGTTTCAATGGTCAATTGGTCACACTTTTACTTTTTCTACTGTACTTAGGTCACAATGTCACCTTTTCACTTGTCCTTTGGTCACACTTTGGCTACGTCAATGGTGCTTTGGTCACATTGTTGTTGTTTCAAAAATGGTTTTATCACATGTTCATAGCGTCTACGGTGCTTATGTCATGGAAGGTGCAAGGCGCAAGGCACAAGGCGCAAGGCACAAGGCACAAGGCGCAAGGCGCCAGGCACAAGGCGCAAGGCGCAAGGCGCAAGGCGCAAGGCGCAAGGCGTAAGGCGCAAGGCGCAAGGAGCAAGGCCGCAAGGCCCAAGGCGCAAGGCCCAAGGCGTAAGGAGCAAGGCGCATGGCGCAAGGCGCAAGGAGCACGGCACAAGGCACAAGGCACAAGGCACAAGGCACAAGGCACACAGCACAAGGCCCAAGGCGCAAGGCGCACGGACCAAGGCGCAAGGCGCAAGGCCCAAGGCCCAAGGCCCATAGCCCAAGGCCCAAGGCCCAAGGCCCAAGGCCCAAGGCCCAAGGCCCAAGGCCCAAGGCCCAAGGGCCAAGGCCCAAGTCCCAAGGCCCAAGGCCCAAAGCCCAAGGCCCAAGGCCCAAGGCCCAAGGCGCAAGGCCCAAGGCCCAAGGCCCAAGGCCGAAGGCCCAAGGCCCAAGGCCCAAGGCCCAAGGCCCAAGGCCCAAGGCCCAAGGCCCAATGCCCAAGGCCCAAGGCCCAGGGCCCAAGGCCCAAGGCAACAAGGCGCAAGGCGCAAGGCGCAAGGGGTGAGGCACGAGGCACAAGGCACAAGGCACAAGGCACAAGGCACAAGGCGCAAGGCACAAGGCGCAAAGCACAAGGCACAATGCAAAAGGCACAAGGCGCAAGGCGCAAGGCACAAGGCACAAGGCCCAATGCGCAAGGAGCAAGGCGCAAGGCATGAGGCACGAGGCACGAGGCACGAGGCACGAGGAACAAGGCACGAGGCGTGAGCCACGAGAGGCGCAAGGCGCAAGGCGCAATACCCAAGGCGCAAGGCGCAAGGCGCAAGGTGCAAGGCGCAAGGCACGAGGCACGAGGCACAAGGCATGAGGCAGGAGGCAGGAGGCACGAGGCACGAGGCACGAGGCATGAGGCACGAGCCACGAGGCACAAGAGGCGGAAGGCGCAAGGCGCAAGGCCCAAGGCGCAATGCCCAAGGCGCAAGGCGGAAGGCGCAAGGCGCAAGGCGCAAGGTGCAAGGCGCAAGGTGCAAGGCTCAAGGCGCAAGGCGCACGGCACGAGGCACGAGGCACGAGGCACGAGGCACAACGCAGCATAGACACGAAGAAAGTGTACCCAAGGCACCATTGAAACCGTGATAATGTGACCAAGGCACCAGAAACACAGTGAATGTTTGCCCAAAGTACCATTGAAAGAGTGATAGTGTGACCAAAGCACCACGGACACAGTGAAAATGTGACCAATGCGCCATTGAAACAGTGATAATGTGACATAAGCGCCGTAGATAGTTAAAGTGTAACCAAAGCACAATTGGAACAGTGATAATGTGAAAAAAACATCATTGACACCGTGAAAGTGTGTTAAGAGCACAATTGAAACAGTGATAATGTAACATAAGCACCATAGACACAGTGAAGTTGCGACCACAGCACCATTGAAACAATGATAATGTGACATAAGTACCATTGAAAAGTAGTAATGTTACCTACGCACTATAAATAGGATGAAAGTGCGAGAAACGTCCCACTAAAAGGGTGATCATGTGGCCTTAATGCCATAAAAAGGTGAAAGTGTGACCAAAGCACCAATGAACAGCAATAATGTGACCAGACCACCATATCAAATTATCACCGTCTCCATGGTCATCTAGCCACAATGAACGTGTGACCAAAGTACCATTAAAACAGTGACAATATGATGCAATGGTGCGTTGGTCAAACGTTTTTTGCGTGTAAGGTTCTTTGGTCTCGTTTTCACAGTTTCAATGGTGTTTTGGTCACACTTTCCCTCAGTCTTTAATGCTTAGGTAACATCTTCACATTTTCATGGTATTTTGGCAACACTTTCATTCTGTCTATGGTGCTTAGGTCACATCATCACTATTTTAATGGTGCTTTGGTCACACATTCACTATGTCTATGGTGCTTAGGTCACATTATCGCTGCTTGAATGGTGCTTTGGTCACTTTTTTGCGTTGCCATGGTGCTTTGGTCACATTATCACTGCTTTAATGCTGCTTTTGTCATAGTTTCACTATGTCTGTGATAGTTAGATCACATTATCACTGGTTCAATGGTGCTGTTGTCACATTTTCACTTTGCCGATGGTGCTTAGGTCACATTATTTTTGTTTCAATGGTGCTTTGGTCACACGTTCACGTTGGCATACTGCTGTTGTCATGTTATTACGATTGTGCTTTTATCTTGCTTTCACTGTGTCTTTTGTGCTTTGGTGACGTTATCACTGCTTCAATGGTGCTTTAATCACACATTTTATGTGTCTATGGTGCTTTGGTCACATTATCACTGTTTCAATGGTGGAGCACAAGGCATGCGCCACGAGGCACGAGGCACAAGGCATGAGCCACGAGGCACGAGGCACAAGGCACGAGGCATGAGGCACGAGGCACGAGGCATGAGGCACGAGGCAGGAGGCACGAGGGTCGAGGCGCAAGAGGCGCAAGGCGCAAGGCGCAATGCCCAAGGCGCAATGTCAAAGGCGCAAGGTGCAAGGCGCAAGGCGCAAGGCGCAAGGCGCAAGGTGCAAGGCGCAAGGCACAAGGCGCAAGGCGCAAGGCGGAAGGCGCTTGGCGCAAGGCGGAAGGCGCTTGGCGCAAGGCGTAAGGCGCCAGACGCAAGGCGCAAGGCGCAAGGCGCAAGGCGCAAGGCGCAAGGAGCAAAGCCCAAGGAGCAAGGCCGCAAGGCGCAAGGCGCAAGGCGCAAGGCGCAAGGCGCAAGGTGCAAGGCGCACAGCGCAAGGCGCAAGAGGCAAAGCACAAGGCGCATGGCCCAAGGCCCAAGGCCCAAGGCCCAAGGCCCAAGGCCCAAGGCCCAAGGCCCAAGGCCCAAGGCCCAAGGCCCAAGGCCCAAGGCGCAAGGCCCAAGGCCCAAGTCCCAAGGCCCAAATGCCCAAGGCCCAAGGCCCAAGGCCCAAGGCCCAAGGCCCAATGCCCAAGGCATAAGGCAAAAAGGCACAAGGCGCAAGGCGCAAGGCGCAAGGCGTGAGGCACGAGGCACAAGGCACAAGGCACAAGGC
>SZWC01019355.1:18941-31027 GCA_023375785.1 Penium margaritaceum | reverse complement strand
CCTCCTCGCGATCTTCGGCATCATGGTGCTTGACCCCTTCCTCGTCAGTGGACACAGAGACAGGGTCGACGACCTCTTGCCCCCCTTCCCCCCCCTCCTCCTCTTCCTCTTCCCCCTCCCCCCCCCTCCTCATCCTCCCCCTCGTCATGCGCCTCCTCCTCCTCCTCCTCAGAATCCGCCTCCTCCTCGATAGGAGGTGCATCATCCGCCTCATCCCCCGAGTATCCCATGGCGTCCACGTTAGTGCGACAGGTGGCCCGCATGCGACGCTCAGCATCTAGCTCGGAGACGCGTGCAGCCGCCATCTCCTCGGGGCTTGGGGCCTCCATGTTCGGGCATGTCCGCCGTACATGGCCCTGCTCTCCACAGCGGGCACAAATGCACCGTTTCTTCATCTTTGCATACCTGTCCAAGCGCACAGTGGTTGGCCGCCCGCGCCCGCAACTTGGGCCTGGCTGCTTCCACTTAGGCTCTGCCGGCTTCACCTGCCGCACCTTCGGCAATGGGAACGGGCCGTTGTACGTCCGCTTGTATCTCAGGTTCAGGTAGCCAAAATCAACGTATGCTACGGGGTTCAGCGCTTTCTCCATCAGTAGGCTGCACGCGTGCGGGCACGTTACCCCATACTCCCGCCAACGCCCGCACGAACAGTCCTTGGTGGTGAGGTTGACGTCGCGAGGAGTGCCGTTACGACGCGTGGCTGTGCTGCCGTGCCATGGTCCTGTCTCGCCGCCATCCACATCGAGTGAATACTCTCTGCTGCAGTCGCAGTTGTGCTTCACCTTGAGGTACAGCGCAGGCGCGACGCTGTCCTCAGCATCGTGTGCCATCCTGCACCGAATGTGCCACAATCGCCGCACAAAGACATGCAGGTTCACGAAACAAAGATACGGAAACATTTTTTTGAGCTCCACCAGCTTGCCATTCAGAGACTCCATGGCGTTGCTGGTGGTATGCCCTCCGCGAGAAACCGGGCAGAACAGCCTGCTCAGCGCTCCTTCGGGATGCTGGGCTCTCCATTCCTGCCCAGCAGGTAATCAACTACCCTTGGCACTGTGCGCCGCATCTCTGCCAGACATGTGTCCCAGTCCGCCTGCCTCGTCAATTGCGCCAGGTTCCAGAATAGTGCGCCCGACCTGCCCTGGCACTTGGACTGTACGTTGCGCATAAGGTGCCACGTGCACTATGTATGGGTGGCCCCGGGCAACTTGGCCTCAACAGTTTTGGCCAGTCCCTTCTCGCAGTCAGATATGACCGTTATTCCATGTTGTGCGGCCGTGGGGTACGCTGCTGTCACCAACTCATAGAACCAGTTGCGCTCATCTTCCCCGGACACCAAGGCATACGCAGCGGGCATGACGTTGTCATTTGCATCAAGGAATTGCATGATGAGGAGTACCTGCTTTTGGTCATTTCTTAGATGTGTGCCATCCATGACGAGGACCCGTCTGGTGTACTCAAAACCTCTCCTGCAGGCCCTGGGTGCGATGAACACTCGGTCGAAGGCGCTCATGACACGGTCTTTCTCGGCTTTGGCGATGGCCAGCGGGGAAACCCTCAGCACCTACATGAGACAGCATAATTCACATGTTCAGTCCCTAAAGTCTCACATACCTGAGTTGTTGAAAATCGTGTAGACTAAACCATTGCGGGATAGCGTACCTCGTCCACGTAACCTGAGAACATGCTCCACGAGTCCGACTTCTTGCCGTACATCTTCTCCAAGCACACCTTCTTTGCACGGTAAAGGGTGGTGTAGGGGACCTTTGTCTTGGCCACTTCTGTCACGACCGCTTGCATCGCCTTGGGCTTCACACATGGGTCCTTCGCGATGGTGCTCTCAATCAGTCGCGCAACCCACCTCATGGAGCGCACGGGATTACCCCGGCCTAGGCTGGGGTCACAAAGATGGCCATCCACAAACGATGTGATGTTGACTGCTCCAAAATTCTTGCTGTACTTGGGACGAATGATCCACGGGCACTTCTTCGTCGCATACTGCTTACACTGCGCCACAAAGCGAGTGCGGTCGCTTTTCAACCACCTCAGCGCCATGCGGTTGTGAACCACATACTCTTCCACTGCGGGTTTGCATGCGGCCATGTTCTCGAATGTTGAACCACTGGGGAAGTCCACCGCAGCCTTCCGCTTCTTCGGGGTAGCAAGTGGGGTGGGGTCCGAGATGCGGGCGGTGAGAGCCTTTGCCTTGGCGTTGGCTGCCTTTGCCTCATCGTCAGAACCGACGGGCAGGCCTTTGGTCGAGAGCACATGCCTGCCTACACGGGACATCCAGAGAGGACCCTCAGCTTGAGGGCGTGGGGCCCTGTCGACTGTAGGGGACGGTGCATCGTTGTTGTCCGTGGTGGGTGTCTTTCGCGTCAAGCACGGATCATCTGTAAAGTCGTCGTCGCTGTCGTCCAGTGGGAACCAGGAGGTTTTGAGAGCTCTGCCACCTCTTTGGTGCGTGGTCCCCGCCATCGGGAGACATTATGGGCACCTTGTTCATGAAAATTGGCTCTGTATAACTGGGATACCCACGGTCGTCTCGCATGCACCGTCAACGAGGCCGCCATGGGCACGAGGAACATAATCGACGCTTCGATGCACCACAATGCACTGCAAGGCGAGAACCCCCCACGAGCCGCTACTGTCTATGTGGATCAAACAAAACTTTCCAGCGAATGGTACGACTGCAGATGAGAGAAGCACATGGTAGCCGTGCATGAGGGGAGGTACAATACGTGTCGGGAAACCAGCATGATGTGACACATGACAGGCTGTCAAAATCAGATATGAATACGGTGGAACACAAGGACTCGTTTCAGGAGGATGAATGTGCAATTTGTTAAACTTTGACGATCCTTCAAACAATGGACTGAGATGATGCAACGGGCTCTACCATATGCAACGTGTTTCTACGAGTTGAAGCGTTGCATTATCCTATGTAAGACCCCCGTCATGAAGGTGTCGAAGACCTAATGAACCACGTCAAATTGTTTCCATGTTACGGATACGGCCGCGGCCGACGCTTGTTTCCGCGTTGTCGCTGAAATGTATGACAAATATATAAAACCTTGAAAAACATGTCAAGCATGCCCATGACTCACACTAACTAGGGGCACAGATGTCATGTCGTTTTCAAGTATGGGCACTGCAGTTATTACGATTCTGACTATGGACACCGCATGCGTCTCGGTTTCGAATTTGGACACCGCATTCGGTTCAATTTCGACTATCGGCACCAGGGATTTATCAACCAAAATGATGGACGTATAAGAACTCCGTCCTCTCAATACATCTTGGTGCATCGAGAAGTCCAACAAAAGTTCACGAAACTTTTGTCGACAGTTATCGTAAGTGGTCCAAGTTGTCTCAAAGTGCGAAAACGGATCATCATGGGGCGAGGGCACTTGGCAAACTTCCCCTCGACTGTCGGAGTGAAAATCGAGGTCTCGCTGCACAGTGGGCTATTTTTATAATGAAAGAAATGCCCAGTTGGAAAGATTACGGACTTGTATACATTTTGTTTGTAACACCTCACTCCCTTTTATTCGCGAAGTCCCGGAGCGCGTATAGATGTGGCCTAGTGACGGCGGCAGTATTCGTCGATCAGATGATCGATGTTACAGAGGTTGTGATAGGGTTCCCAGCTCTTATGCGCGGCACCGTAGCCGTGCCACTTGAGAAGATACTTCATCATTTTGCCACGTCCTTGATGGCTGAGGATGTCCTCAATGATGCACTCTGTGTCCCCATCCACTTGAATAGGAGGAGGTGGAGGTACATCCCTGCTGGGGAAGTTCTCTCCGAAGTTTTGGTCGTGCTAAAGTCTGTTGATATGGAGTACTGGGTGAACTTGCATAGTGTCGGGGAGTTTAAGTCGTGCAACCATGGGGATTTGCAGGCACTCAATCTCAAATGGTCCCAACTATTTGGGTTTGAGCTTTGAACAGTCAGTTCCACGGAGTTGAATGTTTGACGAACTGAGAAGAACTTTGTCGCCAATGGTGAATGTGTCGTCGCTACGATGTCAGTCAACTGCACGCCTCATTGCCGCTTCTGCCTTCGTGAGCGTCTATCGTGTTTCATCCCAAATGGGGAAGCAGTCGCGGCATTGCACATCAACTGTGAGAACATT
The DNA here is from genome assembly GCA_023375785.1 of Penium margaritaceum. Classification (NCBI taxonomy): domain Eukaryota; kingdom Viridiplantae; phylum Streptophyta; class Zygnematophyceae; order Desmidiales; family Peniaceae; genus Penium; species Penium margaritaceum. The sequence continues at coordinate 26,889 of SZWC01019355.1, read as the reverse complement.
GCTTGAGGTGTGGAGTCCGGCTGGTGTGGCGGGAAGTATGCCATGTACCTCTTCGAATGGAGTTTCACTGGATGCGGTGGATACTATCAAATGATATGCGATTTCAGCGGTCGGGAGTTTTGTTGCCCAATCCATCCCGTGTGGTCCGCATAATGTTCGGCGAGGAAGTTCCAGTGCCTGATTGGTCCGCTCGGTTTGGCCGTCGGTTTGAGGGTGGAATGCCGTTGAAAGTTGGATCTGATTGCCGTAATGAGTCATCAGTTTGTGCTAGAAACGACTAGTGAATAGATCGTGCTTGTTGCTCATGATGATTCTCGGCACGCCGTGTGGCCATAGGATGTTGTTTAGAAAGAGTTTTGCTATTCCCTCGGCACTGACGGTGGTCATCATTAGAATAAAGTGAGACATTTTGGAAAACCTGTCCACAACCACGAGGAATGCATCATATCGCTCAGGTGTGACCAGTAATCCAATGACGAAGTCCATTGATATGTCGGTCCACGGTTCCATTGGAATAGGGAGTGACTGAAGAAGTCTGGGTAGTCCGGGTGTCCCGTGCGGCGGGATTTTTATTGCTAACAAGTGTCACGGGATTTGCAGAGGTTGGCCACATCGGTTTGCATCTTGTCCTACCAGTAGTGTTTTGCTGGGCTCTTCAACGTCTTGTGTTCTCCAAAATGTTCACCTAGACCAGTGTCCTGGATTTTTTTGAGTGGCATGTGGCGGATTTCATTGTTTGGAGGAACGATCACTTGGCGAGTGAATCATCGCCGCCAATAGGTTACGTCGTACCAGAACTTTGCCTTGTCGTATTTGCCATGCTTGTCGTAGCCTGGTCTGAAAATTTGATCAAGATACAAATCTCGTTGTACTTGAAATGTAGCTGCCTCATCCATCAAGTCTAGTCGGTGGATGAGCGCGTCTGCTGGATTGATTTTTCATGACCGGTACTCAATATCAAAGTCGATCCCAGGTTCAAGGAACTCCATTCATTGGGTTTGACGTCAAGTGAGGTTTGGCTGCGTCTTCAAGTATTTTAGCACATGATGGTTGGGTATGTAGGACACATCAACGGCATTCAAGATAGCACTGTCATGTCTTGAATGCGTGTACGATCGCCAGCATCTCCTCTCATGTAGTAGTTGAGTAGTACTTCGGCGTAGTTGAGTTCCCGTCCACACAACTTTTGCGACATGAACACAATTGGTTGCTCTCCATTGCCATGGTCTTGCAGTAGAACTGTGCCAATGGCTTGATCAAAGGTGTCCGTAACCAAGACGTAGTTCACAGTTGGATCGGCTAATCATAGGGTTGGCGCCAAAGTCAGATCGTTCTACAAAGTAGTAAACGCTTCTTGTTTGATGTCTCCCCACTGCCACTCATTTTCTTTTCGAGTGAGATTGGAGAGAGGTGTCAAAACTTGGGCCTAATCCCATAAGAAACATCAGTAGTGATTGCAGAAGCACTAAAAAAGTTGAACGTCTCGGAAGTTGGTCGGCGTAGACCAACGAGCGACTGCTGCCGCTTTCTTGGATCCATGGTGATCTATCCGCCGTTGATGACGTGGCCCAAAAACTCGATTGAACGGCAACCAAAGTCTCACTGTGAGAGTTTCCTGAAAATTTTCTCTCGTTGTAAAACTTCAATAACTTTTTGGAGATTTCCATCATGCTCCTTCGGGGTGCGGTTGTACACCAGAATGTGGTTGAGGTATACCACGAAAAAAGTGTGAGGATGTGGGCGGAAAATGTTGTTCATTGCCACCGTGAACGTCACTGGGGCATTCCTCAGTCCAAGTGGACTCAAAATTCCCATAGCGTGTTCGGAATACCGTCTTCTTTGTGATGCTTCTACGAACCATTGTAAGAAGTAGTTGAAGTCGCCAATAACTTCTGGAACGGAACATTGGAGGTTTGGGCATTTGGCCAATATGCCCTCAGCCAAATGGCATAGAAATCTTGAAGTCGTCGAGCGGTGGACCATGAATGTAAGAACAATAATACCCACTCACGGCCACGTGGTCCTCAACGAATCTTTTCCACCTACAGGATTTCCACGGTGGGAAGTCCTTTGATCAATGCACAAACGCTCACAACCTTTCATGGTAACCTAGTCACACCCCCACCTTCCCCCCCAACCGTGCTCGTGTCCATTGACGTCTGGTTGCTACGTGCATTGGAGCTGGTAGGGATCTCTCGAGTCGAATATTCTACGTTGCATGTTGCATCAATGGTTGAGGCCTAGGCAGGTGGAACATCCCTGGGCCACTCTCACAACGTGGCATTGCGCTGGTTGGCATTCTCGTACTGGGCAAGCTTGGGGCATGGGGAATGTATAATCTGCAATTTTATCACCAACATACCCTCATTTCAACATCATTTGGTTCATTGAGTGTACAATTTCAAACATGTATACCACGTGTAGCGTCTCTAGGCAGCTGTCACCTGGACCTGACCACCTAGATCCGTTCACAACCGACCCAACCGTCGATTATGTGACCCCATCCATCTCCGCTCATTTGCTGAGTGGGATGAAGACATGCAAGATCATGATGAATGGGATTCACAGCAAGATGCTGTACAATTGGCATCCATGACCCCCGGTTCTCCCGACCCGAGACCTGTGACGTAAAAAGATGGCAAAGCTATGCGTGTCCGTCCCAAACGCTATTACCAACCTAATGGTACGTCCGAAATACGCACCTTGGTTAAGTTCCATAGCCCATCCCATGTCTGAGCTAGAATGCTTGCTTGGTGCACGTCCCTCCACAATTAGTTGGAAAATGAGCAGCAAGCACCGTGCATCAAAGAAGCTTCAAGAGCCATCCGAAATTCGTAAGTCGCCCCCAAAATTGTGTAACATCCTTTCCCGGATGCCCTGTACACGTTGACTCATTGTTCCTTTTTTCAGTATAGACCCCTCTGACAAGGATGACGACGAATCAGACGGAGTCCAGTTCCCGGGAGGTATGGAGTTCCAGACCATGCAGGAGTGCCGGTGTGCCATACAGGATTACAGAATCCAACAGCGGTTTCCATTGAGGTGGGGGCGCTCTGAGCCCGGCCGTATAGTGGTGCGCTGTCACAACCGCAAGAGCAAGGGATGCAAGTCGGTGAATTGAGTGCACATGAGCAGCAAGTCCCACAACTGAATTTTTTCGTCTTATGTGGAGGGTCACAAGTACACACCGGCCCAAACAATGGGAAATCCTATGCACACTACAGAGTGGGTTCTAAGTACCACAGGGACACGATGGAATGAGATCCAACCACATACGCCAAAGCACTCCATGCCATCGTTGAAGCAGTGATGCATGAAAAACTGAGGTACCAGCTGATGTGGAAGGTATGGGAAAAGATGTAGGAGGAGGTGATGGGAAAGAAGGCCACCTCCTGGGCCCTCTTCCCCACTTACTGCACCAAGGTGAGATTTAACTGTTTCTTCTTTGAAAACACACATGATTTGGCACGTGGATTTTATTTTTCCCTGCATCCCTACGCACGTGCAACACATGAGGGTAGACCCAAACACTGTTGCGGTGGTGGAACAGCAGCAGAAAACATTCCGGCGTTGCTTTGTGGCACCCGGGGCTTGCCGAAATTCCTAGCTGCACATAAGCATCGTTACGCTTGATTGTTTTTTAAACAAATAAAAACAAGTATTGCTGATTGCCTCTTTTTTTGTGCCAACAACAAGAGCGTCCCCATTGCCTATGCCATCGTCAGCTAGGAGGATGAGGATAACTGGGCCTGGTTCCTGCGCCAGCTTGCAAACACATAGTGGACACTGCACGAGGAAGGAACTACCATCACTAGTGTCCGAGATTCATGACTCCTTGCCACCATGTCGAAACTTCTGCCACGTGCACCGCAGATGTACTTTGCACTCCATATCAAGGAGAAGATCTGTCTCACCTACAGTAAAACTATAGTGGAAAACGTTTGGTTTCTGGCAAATGCATACAAGCGCAAGGAGTACGACAAGCTCAGGCTTGAGTTGATGGAAAAAAATCGTGGGACATACACCTACGTCTTTGGACAATGATCAGAGGAAGGCATCATGCTAGGATGCTGGAGCCGCTTCCATGGTCCGCTGGGCTGTGGGGAGCATATGATGAGTAACACTGCAGAATCCTTGAATGCACGCATTATCGAGGTGAGGAAGCTGTTTTCATTCAACTGTTTTGTGAGCCTCTAGACGTTCATCCAAAAACATTTTGCAATGTGCAGGACCCTGACCCATGATTCACTTTTGGGAAACAAGCAAGACAAGAAATGGACAAAGACACCAGGAAAGGTCGTACAGTACAACTGCCTAGCGGCCCGAGACTAGGAGGCGGTGCACACCAGTTTTCACATGACAGCAGTCACTGGGATTATGGGTGCGTTGTGGCAGGTGAATTGCGGCACTGCTAAGTGAAGCTTTGAAAGTTACCAAGAATTTGGCATCCCTTGTGTCCATGTGTGTACAGTGCTGCTCGAGGAAGGAGTGACCCCAGATGGTTACACTGACATGGCGAATAATGCTGCCATGTGAAGCGTTGCTACGGCCATCCCATGTCTGGAGTCAAACTGAACGTGTTGAAGCCTGCGCCACCAGAACCAGACTGTGAGGGAGAGTCTCCTTGGCCAGGTTGACAGGCTCTCGGAGACTGTGCAGTGGGGAAACCGCAAGGAAAACGCAAGCGGCAAAGTGAATTCCTACGTGCCAACATCTATGGTTGCTGTGGCCAGAGGCCACCCAAAACGTTGCTGCATAAACCTACCCACGCCAACATCATTGCTGATGGATACAGGTCGCACTACTGAGCTGCACGCCCAGCAGGTTGTTGCAGCCTCTGCCACAAAAGATGCAGCAGGGCTCATCATGGCTGTGGCTTATGTGAATGCACCAGCCCCTGCTAGCAAAGCATTGAGAACTACAGTCCCGGCTGGAACCATTGCAGCACAAATGGAGTGGACCCCGTGGATGGTGAGCTCACTCAGGACCAGAATCTGACTGTTGAGGGGCAGGCAGAAGAGAAGGAGGAAGAGGAGGAGCACAAAGAGGAGAGTGTAGGAGAGGAGGAAAACATCCATGAGGTCTTGGTGGCAAGACCAGCTCCTGTGGATGACTGCAGAAGTGAGTGGCCTGACTCCGAGACCTCAGAAAACTAGTAGGACCCAGACAAGGTGACCAGGGGGGCAAGGCATGAGGGTGAGGAGGCAGCTTTGAGGTGTTAGTGTGCCATGGTCTAGGAATTTGTGCTGGAGATTGGCCTTCAAGATCTTGATGTTCTTCCTGACAATGGTTCTCTGTGAAGGTAACTTCTTCTTTGACCATTCCATCGTGTTTCCCTTGTATGCACTGGTACGTGCTACTCCAAACATTGCATATTGCTCCCAAATTTGTGTTTAAAACACGTTTTCTTATGTGTGTTTGACCATTGCTTGCAGGTGCAGAAGGCTTTCCTACTCATGCCTCTGCAACTTTCTACAACCTCAGGAAAACCAAGGACAAGGAGTGGTGTTTATGTTAGGGGGGGATTTAAGTTGAAATGCCTCAAATTGGGGAGATGTGAAGATGGTCAGATTTCATGTGGCCATGTCAAGGAAGTGATCTTCGATGTAGTGGAGTATGGAGATGCCTGCCCATGTATAGCTTGTGATGTTACCCGCTCGGTGCATAGTTTGTCGATGTATGTGTAAGAGTGGATTGCTTTGTGTGATCTCTCTCCATTGTATTAATTTTGGAAATGAAGTATTACAACTTGTTCCTTCAACGGTGTATTTGTTTCAATTGGATGCAAACAGACCTCTAACCATTTGGAAATGCTATCCATTAGTCCTATCAAACATACTGAGATGTTTACACAAATTTCTATTCATTCATGAACCAATGAGGAAAACTACAAATGACACTGCAAACTTCAAAGGACTCTACAAGCAATCATAACAGGAACTTGAAGCACATTGACTACTCTGGTCCACACAACAACCTCACTCCAGCTCTGCAACAGTCAGTGGTGCTGGTGAGTTCATATCAAGCCAAGTGAGATTTGAAACCATAGATTAAGGAACAATCCAGTAAAAAATTAGAAGGGGCAACACTACTTAACATGGTTAAAATTGCTTGAGATTTAGACGAAACAAAATCCAATCACATAACGTCCCATAATCTCTATAATGTTGACGGAAAATTGTCGCCTAGCCAGATAGACTTACATGCCTATTGTTCAAAGGAAACCACATTCCACCACACTACTAACATTGGGACAAATTTGAATGGTTGTACGGTAATCCTTCCCAACATGTTACAAAAAATGGATAGTTTGGACATAATGTATCATAACCACACTCCAAAGATCCATACACAATGGAGAAAGTGGAGATGAAGTTACGAAATCATACATCAACAACACACTGAAAGAGGGACACTGTAGAGAGAACTTTGTAAAGACATGTGCCATTGTCCCTACACAAGGGGAGTATCCCAAACATGAATTGACTAAACTTCATGTATGACAAAATGAGCACAGGCCACTAAGGACTCGGTGGCTTGGACCATATCCACGACTCCCATGACACATGACAATTGGCAGGCCTAGTACTTGGCAGTGAATTCTCCAAGTTCCATGTTATCTGTTCAGGGGTCACCGGACATGTCACCCATGATGGTTGTTCATGGCCAGACTCCTTGTTTCGTACTACACACTGGTCCCAGTCCTCCTTGAATGCAACCCATGCCCGAATTTCCCCCATGGGGTCCACTATGGGAGTACCCCATCCACGATGTTCTGTGCCATTCGATTGTCCATCGCTGTCCATGTCAATCCAAGCTGTTTTCAAGGTTTGAGAATAGGTGCCTAGTTTACATGCAATGAAAAAAAAGGAGACTTAGATGGGAAAGCATTTCAAGTATGCAAGACACTATCTGTTGAAGGTGCAAAGCGGTACACTCAACCGGTTTGAAACTCGAAATGATGCATCATGGATGCCAGAGTTTGAAGTGAAAATCGTGTCCAAGCACTTGTCATATGGGTTGGAACGTGCGACTGCAATGTCCTTTGGGTGGAATGTACCTGCCCATGTCCACATCATTGATGCGCATGAGTGGCCATTTGTCCACCGTGCATCGCTGGCAACATCACTTATTCCGGCAACTGATGATCCCATATCCTGTGGCGGTTGCAAGACTTCTTATTGGGCCATCATCCACTATCGTCGACGACTGCCAATGTGGACCAGTCCATTGAGGTGGAGAACATCAACCATGTCCTGTCATAATGTTTTGAAACATGTACCAAAAACTGAGTGTTTGCAACAGCAAACCCAACATGCAAACCTCATGAGCACTTCAGCATGCTACCACGATGTGGTGCTGCATGTGTAGGACCCTGTTCTGTTCGTCGAGCATTACAGTAATGCATGTGTGATGACATACAAACAAGGTGTTGAAAGAGGGCATTATGTGTGTCAAGGAGCCGAAGGCAAAACCCGGCCGAGGGCCAGGGGAGGCATGCCTCCCCTGACCCTCAGCCGTACCTATGCCTACTTCCCTCCCATCCTATCCTCTACCCAGTGACTGGCTCCGGTGTCAGACAGAGGAGCTCATCCCCCTGCCACCCTTTACCAGCCACGGGTCTTCAGATGACTTTTGTCATGCTAGACTTTATGGGACAATCTTGATATATTCCATGGTATTGCACTTTCACAATCTGTGGTTATCGTGAGGAGAGGGGAGGAGACTGCCGGCAGAAACACTGTGGCACCAGCAACAGTGACGCCGAGCGATAAAGCTGTGGACAGGTCATTCGACAAGCAGGAAAAGAGCGGACTACCGGACAAGCCATCAAGACAAGACTGCCGGGTGCAGACGGCAGAACACAGCTAGCCGGATCTTCTGCCGGCTGTGAAGACCGCACAAGCCGCATCCATGAGGGCCGATTGCAGAGGGGGGGGGGGGGGGT
>SZWC01019355.1:0-17056 GCA_023375785.1 Penium margaritaceum | reverse complement strand
CCCCCCCCCCCCCCCCCCCCCCCCCCGCCCTTCCACGCACCCACTGAATCCCTCTGTGTATATATTTGTCCGTTCATGTCCCTGGGGTGTGCAGTGCATGCGGATCTAGCAGTCAGCAGTGATTCATGTTGATCATGAAAACAAGTGATCGCCAAGCTCACTACACCGCGACACCACCCCTCTGTCTTACGCACTCGGTTGGCCGTCGACCCTTGCCTGCCCCTGCTGGAAAACCTACATATGTCCTTCATAAGTTTGCACCATATTCTACTTGATGTGGTATAAGGCCTAGATTAGTCTATCCTTTATCTGTTTTGTAGGAACAAACTAGGTTTCCTTACTTGTGGCGTGTTTCAGCCAAACCTTGGACCTCACAAGATCCTCCGCAAGGCTTTTTGGTCTTCGGGCAAGTTTTCCCTCGCATCCTCTTGTGCACTGGCAAGCCTCGCTTGCCGAATGATGGGTGAGACTCAATTAGCGAGTCTCACCCCGTAACAAGGGGCTACCTTGTTATTTGCATACTTGTAGTAAAAACCCGGGACCTGCGTGGACACTTTTTGACTTAGCGTGCATTAGACTCCATAGTTTTCCAAGCCGTTTGTTTTCCTGGATGCGCAATGAAAGTCTCATGGTATCAGAGCTAATTGAAAGGCCTGGAAGGGATCAAAGCTGACTGTAGGAGCTGAAGACGGGGGCGGAATCCGCTTGCGCACGTGTCAGTGAGAATCAATGGGTCACAGCAGGCCGTAAAGGGATCCCTAGGGTGCCGGACCGAGTCTCAATGTGTGCGAGAGCCTTAGCAAACCCTCGCACAAGTGACAGAGGTTAAAAGCACAAATCTTCAGTCAAAACAAGGCCCCACGCCTCTCCAAAAACCAACCAAGGTGCCCAACCGCGACTCCAGGGATAAGCAAAGGGATTGGGATGGGGGTTTGGCTTTACACAAGCAACCTGGATGCTATTGCAATGGCACAGATAGGGCTGGGCCAGAAAGAACTCTCCCCTCCGCAGCTAGGGGCAAGGTACTTCCCCACTTGGAGTGGCATATTCTTGTCTTGGGTGGTGGAACACTTTTTGGAGGAACACTATTTCTGCCCGCCTCCTGATACGGCAATTGATCTTATGTTGTTGTGAGCATTCAATGCCTTAACACGCACACTGCCAGATCCACAAGCCTACGTCCTGTGCCATTTTGGCTTTGGCGGTAGCGGTGAGGATCTGTCCGACCCACGTAGTTGAGCAACACGACCGCATGGTGCCTGACGCCAACTTTTCACATGCCAGGAAGAACAAGGCATGAGCCTCCTGGTCACGTTTAGAGATCAACTGCGCAATCCCTACCCCAAACCTGGTGTGCCAATCGCTGAATTCTGGGATGAAGCTATGGACATTTCCCGATGCCTCTTGGTCTTGGGGGCCTCATGCTCCTTCCTGGAGTGGTTTGACGTGGTGCTACTCCACCTTGGCAAGCAGTACAAGGAGTTCCAGTGCACTCTCCTCTGTTGTCACCCAGTTGCCAAGATTGAGCTTATTGATCTTGCAACAGTCTTTGAGGAGTTGCGCAACTACAAAGATATTTTGATGGGCAAGGCACGTGACATGACAGCCGTGTCACCAATAGCATATGCACACCAGGTCTCCTACGGCATGGCAGCTGCATCGACCATGACACATTTTGCCTCATCTGGGAGCTCTTCTAGTGGAGGTTGTGGTGGACACGGTGGTAGCGGTCATGGTCGCGGACGTGGCCCTGGGAATCAGAGGTGCAGGTTTTGTAACCAGACTGGAAATTTTTTGTGCAGATTCCCTTCCTTCCAACGGCAGATGATGGAGAGACAGCAGCAAACTTAGCAACAGTAGGGACAAGTACAGTAGCAGCCACTTCAGCAGTTTCCCATGTCAAAGTCCCTTGGAGGACATGGACCACCCGGACTGCCTTCTTGCCACCTTGTAGCGGCACCCATCTTTGGACTGCTGCCCTCTCAGCAGCCCCAATAGCAGCTCTAGGAACAGCCCCTGCAGCAGATGCCCACACCACCTTGGTGCTATGGGTTTCCCGTGCATCCTTTTACGACCGCTTCAGTGCCAATCCCACCATGGACAGAGCCCGTGTACGACAACCTGACAACATCACAAACTGGTGATAGGGTGGAGGCTACCCCTGCCATATTCCTTCTTGAGACCACAGCAACGCCACAGCCAGATCCGTGCCATGGGCACATGCATATCTCCACATTGCATGCATTTCCCATGCATGAAAGGTTGTTTCACACGGCAGCTTCACATCACATGTCTCCTCATCGTCAATTGTTCGTATCTTTGCATGCAACGCATGATGTGGAGGGTGTGCAGACGGGGTCTGGTGAAGTGCTAAAGGTTGAGGGCATTGGAACCGTCGTATTTGCAAGCACCAGGGGGGTAATGTGGCTGACTGGAGTTTTTTTACGTCCCTTGACAAAAGGTAAAGTTGTTGTGAGGGGGACAGTTGGATCTCCAATTAGGAATGTCAACACCAACGCAAGCAGAAAAATGCATGATGTTTGATGGGCACGGGGTGTTGTTGGCTGATGGGCCCTCTCATGATGTTTGATGCGACGAAATTTGTTCCCTGTCCTGTCATCCAACCGTGCACAAACCCACATCATGACCAAAACAGACTCAAAGCACACTTAGTTCATTCACAGAAGACTAGCGCATATCAACACGGAACAGGTCACCCATCTACTAGAACACCAGCTTATACACAGACTGCATCATAAGTGTCCACACGCCCTAAAGGCATCTGCTTTTCTTGAATGATAGGAAGGAAAGTCACACCGGCAGAGCTTCTCCACATCATAGCATGTCAGCAAATCACTCCTCGAACTGGTGCATGCTGACTTGACTGGATCCATTCCAATACCCTCAGTCTAGTATGCATCACTATTTGTCTTGACTCTGACAGACGGCTACAGTCGCTTCCACCGGACGTTCCTGCTCAAGGGCAAAGCAGATGCACAACGGATCATAATTGACTTGATTCCCCTTGCTAAGCAACAGACTTAGTGCCCCTTGCTTATCTTATGTACAGACAGGGGTGGAGAATTCTTAGGGACACAAGAAGTAGATCTTAAAACCAGAGGTATCTTCCATCAAACGACAGCACCCTATACACGGCAACAGAATGGGGTGGCTGAAGGATGGCACACAACTTTGGGTGATGCCCTATGCACCTTACTAATAGAGTCTGGCTTGTCCTTTGGATTCTGGGAGGAAGCAGTCAAGTACATCACTTGGGTTTAGTATAGGATACCTCAAGGGCCCCTTACCAGGACTATCACTCTCTAGGAAAGATGGTTCAAGAAGAAGGGAGATCTGCGCCCTTCATGGGTGTGGGGCACAATAACATGTGTGTGGTTTGCTAACGCACAGTGCAATCACAAGCTGAGCTCACAGAGAAGGTGGTGCATCTTTGTTGGATTCTCTCATACATCAAAGGCATGGAGGTTTTGGGACCCCATGCATCATACCTTTTGAGAGAGTCGAGATGTGTCCTTCCTAGAACGCATGCCTTACAAGGTGTTCAAGGGACTCAAGCACGCACCTGTGCTCACCGTTCCAGAGCGATGACCTGGGTATGTCGGTGTTTCCATCTTTTTTCCCAGCATGAAGAACAAGATCTCATATTCCCCAGGTTGACACAGACCAGTCAACACTTTTCCCTACCGACTTACTTATACCGACTGACTTAGCAAGCTCAAGTGCAGACTCCTCAGCACCCCCACCTGGCCTGACCCTGGTACAGAACAGTCCAGTCCAGCCCGATCCGTCGCTCATGACGGAACGTGGTGAGAGTGGAACATGAACAGTTTTATTACACAGTGGGTCCCACACAACCCATGTCCATCCAGTCTGAGCCTCTCACTGCTGAGGAGGCAAGGGGGCGCTCAAACACAACAGAGTGGGGAAATGCAATGGTAGATGAGCTGAACACGCTCCTTGAGCACGGAATCTACAAACCGGTACCACTTCTCCCTAGACGTAAAGAAATAAATGTAAAGTGGGTGTTTAAAGTAAAACTGAATGTATTTGGCCTGCTTCAGAAGTACAAGGCCCGATTGGTTGCCAAGGACTTCTATCAGATGCCACGGCAAGATTTTACTGACACTAACGTCCCAGTGGGCAAGTGCACTTTCAGTCGATTGTTGCTTGGAGCCACAGAACACAATGGCTAGAAAATGCATCAAGTGGATGTCAAGAACGCTTTCTTGGATGGTCTGCTAGAAGAGGAGATCTACGTGGAACAACCACCAGGATTGAAAGATGGTACAAACCGAGTGTGGCTCCTCTTGGAAGTGATGTATGGAATGAAACAAGCTCCACGTTGTTGGAACAAGGAGATTAGTCAAACACTGGAACTCAGAGGTTTTTTGCGGAGTTTTTCTGACCCCTTGTTCATCCGCTGGGTGAGTGGTGTTCCAGTTGTCCTTCTCGTGCTCATTGATGATCTATTTATCCTTTCACCCTCTCTTCTTGTAATAAAAGAAACAGAAGAACTACTCATTGCACATTACCGCATGACTGACCTAGGAGCAGCACACAATTCTTGGCATGACCATCACTCGCAACAGAGTTGCACACACTCTGACACTACAACAAGGTCGGTTCATAGCACACTTGTCAGAACAATTCACTCACCTTGTGCAACATCTTCCCACATAGTACTCACCGATGAGTTCAGACGTGTGTGGACACCTCCTTGACACCAACACTACTGAATACGGACCAAACACAGATCCCACAGACAGATCACATGCAGTCTCACATTGCTTTCTTCTACCACCAGACCAGACATTTCCTATGCAGTGAATTCCCTGGTCCAATTCAGTCAGAATCCCCACAGTGCACATGAAAAGGCCTTGCTTAAACAGCTATGTTATGTGCTTGATACTGCATCAATGGACCTCGTCTTCTCTCATGGCACTGGTCCCTTGCTTGATGGGAATTGTGACAATGATTAAGGATGGGAAAGAAATGCACACGGTCACGGAGGGTATGTCTTTCAACTTTGGGGCACCACTGTCTCATGGTGCATTGCAAAACAGCCATGCGTAGCATGTCGTGCAGCTGAAGCAGAATACATGGCATTGGGAGAAGCTTCTTGTGAAACAACATGGCTACAACAGTTGTTGGGAGAGTTGGGAATGATTGTGGGGGATGTGCCGTTGTACAGCAATAGCTCTGCTGTACGTTGCATTACAGTAAATGATGGTGTCTTCCACCCACACACCAAGCACATAGGAGCTGAGCATCACTTTGTTTGTGAGGAAGTGGAAACAGGTGTGGTCCAAGTTTGCAAGGTGCCTGGGGGTGAGCAGCTTGCAGACTTCCTCACTAAAGCCCTACCATCATCCTCCCTCCTCTCTCAACTAAATCTGCTCAATTGCAAGCATGTGACACCCTCGGCCAAGGGGGCGTGATAACCCTCTGTGTACATTTTTTTGTTCATGTACTTGGGTATAGTGCATTTGGATCTGGAAGCCTGAGGTGATCCACGTTTATTGCAAAGACACGTGCTGGCCAAGCTCACTACATGGGGGTGCCACCTCTCTGTCTTATGCACACCGCCGTCCGTTGACCCTTGCCTGTCCATGTGGGAAAACCTACATGTTTCCTTCATACTTTTGCACCATAGCCTACTTGATGTAGTAGAAGGCCTAGATTATTCTGTCCTTGATCTGTTTTGTAGGACCAAACAAGGTTTCCTTACTTGTGGCCTGTTTCAGCCAAACCTAGGACCTCGCAGGAGCCGTGAGGTTTTGCGGACTTCGGGCAAGTTTTCCCTCACATCCTGTCATGCACCAGCAAGCCTTGCTCGCCGGCTGATGGATGAGACTCAAGTAGTGAGTCGCACCCTGTGATAAGGGGCTACCTTGTTACTTGGATACTTCGAGTAAGAATCTGTGACCTGCATGGAATTTTTTTTAACCTAGCATGCACTAGACTCCATGATTTTCTAAGCTGTTCGTTTCCCTGGATGCTTTATGATACTCTCACCTGCACCACTGATAGCGCCGAAGGGGAGGAGAAGGGACGGGATTCCCTCTCCCCCCTCCCCTTCTTCCATGGTGTGGATAGCATCGAGGGGAGGAGAGATGAAGAGAGAGGTTCCACCCTCCCTTGTCCATGGTGTCAATGGCGCCAAGGGAGGACGGATAAGGAGATTTCCCCCCCTCCCCCTTCTCCATGACGCTAGTGGCTCAAAAGGGGGGTGGGTGAAAGGAGAAATCCCCTCCCCCCTCCCCCCCGGTCAATGGCGTCATCTGCGCCAAGGGGTGTGGGTGAGGGGAGAGTTTTCCGTCCTCCCATCCTCATCCATGGCACCGGTGGCACCAAGGGGGACGGGTGAGGGGAGATTTCTCTCCCTCTCCATTAATGGCGCTGGCGACACCAAAGGGCTGGTGAAGGGAGATTCTCCCCCCTCCCCTGTCCATGGCACGGACGGCACCAAGGGAAGGTGAGGCGAATTTATCCCCACTTCTCCCCTCCTCCCCAGGGCGTCAACATTGCCATAGGGGTTGGAGGGGAGAACCTCCCACCTCCAGGTTGACAGGCAGGAGACAGAGAGGAGAGGAGGAAGTTTCCTCTCTCCCTCCATGTCTGGCGGAGGTGATGGCCCGCCAGACACCTGAAAAAAGTTCGAGGACTGTCTTTGGACATTCTTGAACGTGCGCGAATGGCGCAAATGGTGCATGCTATTACCATGAGCGGGAGGTAAAATACTCGACCCCTGTGGATGCATTGTACTTTCTTGTCTTGCCAAGCCTGATGGCTGGTCCACGGAAACAGAGACACATTGTCGTTTGTACCCAGTTTTGTCCACCGTAAAAGTGACAAGGAGCTTGGTCTGAGCTCTACAACATTTTGAGAATTTCTCAACTATTGTGTTAAAAATATTTTCCTGTTCATGGAAAACTGGAAGATTCTAGCAGGAGTAGCATGTTGACTGTACGAGCGAGTTCTCTGGGGAATGGGTGAGCTTACAAGAGACTGGATTGTGCGTTGATCTCATGGAGGTGCTGTGGCCGGGACATTTTGCAGTGTTCAAGTGTTGTCTGAGGCTGAAAAATAGTGGGTTGCAGCCTCTTGCTCGTACCACTTTGCAGGATCAACGTCCTCGCCAGGGTTGTAGCCAGGATCCTGGCAACATACTCATGACCAGTCCTCTCACTCTACCCTTGTATCGTAGTTGTCCACTGCGTCTTCAATGCACGCACGCTCACGAGCCAAGGTAGGTGACGTTCGCACTGGCTACGTAACCAGTGGAGAAGCCAGGATGGTGATGTCTCGGTTTCCTCTCGGGGCAACTGACAAGTGTTGCTTGCTCTTGGCAATGCTCCAACGGTATCTGTTGCTACTAATGATGAGGGTAGGCAAGCTTGCCACTGCAGCAGAGCAAAGAGGCTTTCTGAGGGTGCCAACTAGAGTAGTTTCCAACAAGGTGAGGATGCAGCAAGGCAAGCTCGTGGCCGGAACACGGCTGCTTAGAACTGGAAGCTTGCCACAGCAGAAAAGGCCTTAACTGCGGCTGGACGACAGCCAGGATGCGGCGGATGTTACCCTACGTCTCGGCAAAGGGCAGGCAATGGCCGTGACACTCAGCCCCCAGAATTTTGGCCAGTGTTGGTACGAATGAATAGCAATTCATCACATAGCGTTGCGGAGCCGGTTAGGGTTATTTTGCAATTGCTTTGGTGGAAACTGCTGTTGAGGGACCTGATTGTTGTTGAAAGGTCCGATCGCTATTGCCCCGATGCCTAACACTCGCACTGGCAGCAACTGCTGCCGACTTGATGACTTAGACAAGAAATAAGGTCAAATGAGGATGTTGCTGCAGCAAGAGAGCTGCTGCAATAGTGCGATAATGTCACCGCTGTCAAGTCAGCGGCATGGTTTTAGTGCCGAAGAGGGCCAAGGATACTATGGAGCTGGCAGTCACGAAACTTAATGACATTGTGTTGTTGTTGTAGACATAAGGGGGCTAGGTCCTTTTGTGACAAGTGCAAGTTTGAATGCAGCAAAAGAGCTGCTATGAAAGTCACATCCTCCACTTAGCCATTGGGTGCGCCCTAGGATCTAATGTGAGAGGAGTAGTGGGGGGGCTAGGGGGCGTGAGCCTCCCTGCTCTGATACCAGTACGTGATGATGCATGCTCACGTAAACGGGTTGACATGCTGGTATCTGGCAAGAATAACAGGTGGTAGCTGAAATGTCTATTTCAATAACACTCTGGTATATGGATGACGGTTCATTTAGGACCAATCAACCCTGATTCATGCACTCCTCAAACTGTGCACACCACATGTAACCACAAAGAACAAGCTTTTAAGAAAGTTCCTCGAATTTATTTCTCAACGATTGAAGATGTTGAGAACCTCCATAGCACATGCAGAATGTCTGAGACTTACAATTCACTTTGATAACAATTTCGTGGAAGTTTCTAGTACATGACATACAAGTACATGCAAGAATAGTATTCATTGGTTTCTTTAAACTGAAGTGAAAACTAATTCTAACGGTTGAAAATTACAGAAAAATTTCCTGAGGAATCTTAGAAAGCAAAAGATACTTGGGAAACTCTTAATTGGATATACATTATAATACAGGCTCCAAAAACTCCATATGTGCTTGGAGAGTTAAGATGACCTTTACTTGTCTGCGTGTAGGCATAGTGACATCCCGGTCAGTCCATTTGATGACCTAACATTTGTCAAACACAAAAGGACAGAAATCCTAGATGGACCAAGGAATGCGGCATGTTGTCTTTACGTTTTTTTATCATTCGCCCCCCCCCCCCCCCCTTCTCCCCGAAGTGTATGCGGGGACTGTATGAGTGGATGTACAATGGGTGGGACGCACATCTGGTTGAAATGTGCATTTGTGCATTCTTGGTAAGGAAGCATCGTAGAAGGTTCTTTGGTTGCACTTGTGTAGAATCCGTCAGTTTTTTAGTGCGATGCTTATGCACTTCCACATTCACTTGCATATTGTGCTTTTCTGGCTGCGGGAGGGGGGGGGGGGGGGGGATGTTCTGGTCCTACCCCCCCCCCCAAAGATCACAAGTGTGTGAGGTGAGTATACGAGGAAGTGCATGCCAAAACTCACGTACGAAAGCAAACAATGTGCACTTGTGCAATGGTGTACAGACGAACGGCACCATAGATAACAGACGATCTAATGGTATTATAAATATCCATTACTCAGAGGAGATCCGACAACCCATAGTGATTCATCCAAATCATCAAGCATGGATGGGAATGCAAACCCATTCAATTCTATCCACCACATTTGGGATTCTCTGATGTATAAGGTGAAATTGGAGTGGGACCTCGCTGACTTCATAAAATAAGTCGGCGACTTCTGATACCGGCGTCGCCAATGTCAAAAGGTCGCCTGTCCTGACTTTGGTTGTTCCCAAGTACGAATGCCCAAACTTGGGAGATTTCAAGGGCGTATATTTGAACCCAAATCAAAACTCCTAGTTACATTTGGGGGGTTTGGGTTTTCTTTTTTCACTTGCCCGGACACCTGCCGGGCCCAGCGGTAGCGGGGCCCGACAGGTCTCCTTTCTTCTATCACCGCGCATGGTGTATCTCACAAACCCACAAAAATCTTTGCCAAACCCCCTAGTTACACTGAAGGGTTTGGTTTTTTTTTTTTCTTGCCCAGGTACCTGCCGGGCCCCGCGGTAGCGGGGCCCAACAGGTCCCCTTTCTTCTATCACCGCATACGCCGCATCTCCCAAACACCCTTAAAACATAGTAGATTGGTTTAGGTAGACTCGAACCATTGGTGTGGGGCATCAAAGGTCTCAGTGTAACGCAAACACATATGCGCTTGTGTACATATTGTAGTCTCTCACGTCCCGATGGATGTGCACTTCCGTATGCACTCACCGGATGCACTTCTCAGTTGGACGGGAGAGGGGACTTTGAACCAAAAACCGGATGCCCCGCGACTTCTGCCACCAGCAGAGTGTAAAGCTGCAGTGCATATGGAAGTGCATTTTTCTCACACTGCATGTCCGTAAGATTTGAACACAAGTGCCCCAAGGAGCCTTCGCGGATTTTTTTTACTCCAAATACACTAGTGCACAGTTCAGCCGCATGTACGTACAACTCGTCGTGCACCTTCTCATACAATCCCCACATACACTATCGAGGAAAATGGTGGTGTCGGGGGGGGGGGGGGGGGGGGGGGGGGTCGAGGTGTCGCGAACGTACAAAACGATTTTGAAATCGATGGAAAGGCTCGATGTGGACGGTGACCACGTCGGACGCATCGTAGCCTGTAAAAAAAACAAAAACATGTTCTTCCGAGCCCTCTCCAACTGTATTAGTAAACAAATAGGTTATCTTACCATCCGCAACACAAGTTGAATTGAAAATTTGTGTTTCATGTCCTACTACTTGTACGAATTATGCCAAACCCTGATTGTGGTGTCGATTCTAAGAAATACATATCATAAATTTTACATTTTTTTGCATAGAGCTTTTGGTCAATGTTACAAAAACAAAAGTCTTGATTCAACACCATTCATGAACTAAAAATGATTTCAAGTATTGAAAACTATGCAGAGTTGTGGTTTAAAATCCCCCTCTCACATGAAGCTAACCTTATCCAAATCATTTTCTGCACTCGTGTACTATTTCACTCACACCACACTCCCAAAACTCTACACCTCCTCATGCACTCCACACATACACATTCACCCCGATCCCCTACCCCCCTGCCCAACAACAGAATCTATTCATCCACCTCCAAATCAAGCCACACAACATTGTTAACTTGTATGCACCTTTGTAGAACCTTCGTAGGAAGGTGGATACCAGGTAACACAAGCACAAAGTTTTTTTTAATACACACATTTTTGAAATCCTTCTCATACACACTCCACATACACTTTCACACCACCTGCCCTCGAACTTCCACACACCACTCTCATAAGCTAGAAAACATCATGCACTAGTGTAAAATGTGTGTGAAACTAACTCACATTAACATACATCACCACATTCACTCCCCACATACACTTTAAGCTCACCCCCCCCCCCACCCACCTCAAGCTAGCCTTACACAAGGTATGTTGTGCACTTGTGTACCATTCCACCTACACTACACTCACAACTTCCAACACCTCCACATTCAATGCCCATATGCACTTTCACTCAACAAGACCCACCAAATCCACCTCTGGCTCAAACCACAAAAATCATACACTAGCATATACTTTTAATCACAAAACACTCTTTCATTCCTACACCTCCTCATGCACTCCCCACGGACACTTCCTCCCTTCTCCCCCCTCCCCACCCCCTAGCCAACACACAGTCCACCTATTGCTCAGGCGCCCAAATATTTCTCATCGGTGTTTTACTTCCTTGAACCTTCCTAATAGACCAATCCCCTTCATACACACTTCTTTGAGTGATTGTAAGTCCTTTGATTAACTCTACCTCTGACAGTTACTCAAAACCCCTGGTATCTCAGTGTTTTCTCTTTAGCAATGGGTGACGTTGTATGATCCCAACTCGGCCCCATTACTCAGCTGAACTCCACGGTACCCCCATTTTCTGGCAACCATCTTTGAGAGGCTCCTATGTTCAATACTATCGGTACGTCCCCTCCATTAGAAGAACATATCACTAACTCACCTTACTTTTTTATTTGTTTTCTAGCTCCCCCATTTTTTAAGTTACTGCTAGGTCGTCCCTATCATTTTCAGAAAAAATCCACGTTTGGGGTTTGGGGATGTCGACGCCGTGGAAGGCTTGAAGGGCGTCATCGTTTGTACGTATGTTATCACCATATGAACGATATGGTCCCTCATAGTTGGTCCTCCTGCATCAGCCTCTCTGTTGAAGCTGACACATGAGGAGCGATGAGGCGACCCAAATTGACGAGCGTGAGAAAGAAATGGCACTTGTTGCTCAGATACCCACCCCGTGTGCACTATTGAGCTAACATGCCCGTGTGTTGAAATTTTCACAAGGCATATCCAGCTGAATTTAAAAATAAATGACATAACCATGGGTGACAGGTTTGCTCACGGCATGCCCGGACATTCAAGATTAACAACGCCATTCAGGTATGCTGTATCTTTTGGAGACAAAGGGTATGCCATGTGTAATTTTTATGATTGATTTGTATTTTCTAATGCTATACGGATAATTTGGGAATCGTGACGGCCTCTTCATGAACATTGGAAAAGGTTTGGATCTTGAACTGATGTTGTCGAGTTCTAACATGCGTAGTTATGTCACTTTGTCCTTGAACAGTTTGTGGTGTAGGTTTTCACAATCATCTTGAAGGGAGTACTCATCTTCTTGTACTTCCGATGTCATTCGTTTTGACATGCATGAACTGTATGTTTTTTACTTTGCATGCACTCGGTAGAATACATCTCGGCACCTGAGGCTGCCATACACATGTATCCTTTGGCGTTTACGAAATGTTCGCTCGCCTGACAGGGCGTGATGTTGACCAACTGCCATTCTTCAGCTCAGGTGCATTGGATGACGTGCATTTTCTGCCATGCTTGTGTTCTAACCCTCCCTTCCTCGTTCCTCTCTTTGCAAGCGGGTGGTTTGACCTAGCACGGTACAGCACGGCACCGCCCTCATCTCTCCTGCACCTTGCACTGCCTAGGCACAATGCATGGTTCCTAGGAGTATGGTAGAGGAGGACATGCATCCAGATGAGTGGCAGAGTGGATATCCCCTGCTTTAAGTCCTCAATTATTCCAGTACGTATCTATGTTGTGCCACGATGGCCACACAAATGTGGTGGTCCTTGTCCCGTAGGTGGGGACAAGGGGATTCTGCTGAACGCACTCTGTGGTCTTCCTCCTTTGTCGTTAGCTCACCCCATTTTGTACGAGCTAGGTGTCTCATCCCGACCTCCTCCCCAGTCACCTGATTTTTATGCAAGCTTGTGCACCAAATTCATTGTCATCCGGTTGTTTTCAGAGAAGCATGCCGCACCTTAGCTGTGGCTAGGATGCTCTTGGGATGAACCGCTCTAGGATAAACAGTCCTATGGTAGAATTGGCAGTGCATAGCCGTATTTTTTCTGGCCGTTGTGGTTGTGTTTGCAAACCCATTTCCTCTTTGTTTTCTGTGTAGTATCCTTTAAAAATGAGGCCAACAAAAAAAACCCCAAGCCTACCAAGGTTAACGGCAACTTCCCCGACGGCATGGATTTTGCCGACATGGCCCAGTGTTGCCGGGGAGTAGACAACTACATCATTAACAAGTGGATGACCGCACGGTGGTTGTAGAGCGAGACGACGCGATTCACAGCCCAATGTACCCAGTACAAGGAGAAGGAGTGTCCATATATTTTGAGTGCGCACTTCTGTAATCAAAGTGGTTTGGTGAAGGTTTGTTAGTGGATGGATGGCCATCAGTCTATACCTTGTGCTGGTAGCAACCGTGGTGATCCCGTGAAGACATTGAACTGGGTCAGCAGGAACATCGCGGCCACTATGCAGAAGAACATGTGTGTACACATGACAAGCCTCGAGGAGGTAGTCAAGAAGGCCAGTGGCAAGGACGTGGAGCACGGCACGCTGTATCGCGTAAAAGTTGTAGTCCAAGAGAAGCTGCTTGGGTCCTGCACGCGGGTTTTGGTCTCTCTTCCCGGCGTACATCCAAGGGGTACATCTTTGCCCCTTTACTGTGTATTACTGTGCAATTGGAGTCCAACAATCTGATGCCATGTCTTACTGTGTGTCCTTAAACTCACAAAGCTGGACCGTAATACCACATCACCGTCAAGGCGATGGAGGACAAAGTGTTCCGGAGCAACCGGAACAACGGTCCTCCAGTTTTAGAACTCTCATCGCATCATGATGATGGATGGAACTTCTTTGAATAATGGACACAAAAAGACCCTGCTGCTGGCACAATTCTTTGGCTCCCATGACTAGGCAATGTTGATGGTGTGGGCCTTTGTGTCCACCAAAAACGACGGCAACTGGCGGTGGTTTCGCCATCGCCTAACCTGCCGCAGCACAGCCGGGAAGAGCCGGCATAAAACACCAGGAGAAGGGACTCATGAACGCTGTTGCCGACAAGCTCCCAGGTGCCACGCACACCTAAAACGTAAACCTTAAAGCCCAAACCCAAAGCCCCAACAGCGTGCTTTCTAGTCTTCTCATGGTATGTGCAAGAAGGGAGGAGGCCTACAGAAAATGCAGCAAGAGGCCAGATAACACATAGTCAGGTTGTTGCTGTCAAGCACGGAGGACTACAGAAAAGTCGGCAGGCCAGAAAACACGTGGTTAACTTCACCAGGAAGCTTCCTGTGGGAAGCTAACCAGGTAGAGAGTGGGTGGGAGAGGATCTGTTTTCCTGTGACAGTGTTTTTTTTCTGATTTACGCTGAAAAATAGCTATGCAATTATGCTTTCCTTCCAGAAAGATATGGCATGCCCACTCCAGTGAATAAAACAACACAGCTGGTCACTGTGTCTATTCTCATTAAGCAGGTATAACATTGCATCAAAGCAATGTCAACCATGGACTGCCCAAGGCATTCTGAGCTCCTGACTGGTTTCATACTCTGAGCAGATACAAAGTACTTGGTTACAAAGCTGTGTGCCAGAAACAAGCTGGCTAACATCATCAAGATGTACATCTGCCCCTCCCACAAAGGACAAGTGATGGAAGAAACTGAGCCGGATGAAGACAAGTGCCTGGGGGAGGTTGTGAATCCCATCATTGCAAGTGATGATCATGACGTACTTTATGATGCAAAAAGAAGAAGACATGGAAGAGGCTTGCTTTGCCCGGGCTAATGACCTACATATTCCAAGTTGCCATGTTGGCCACCTGTGTGCTGCTAATGAGGTGATGGCTTGGATGTTTTCACTGCCACCCGTACTGGCTAGTGAGTGGTCAGCCTAGTGACGAACTCCAGGTGTAGAATGAATCTACATGCAAGACATTAGGTGAATACTCTTATGTATTGTGTGCTCCCTTACCATGTTCACTACACAATTACTGTTTCAAGAATGTTGTGCAAATAGCGCATTTGGTACACCCTGATTATGTTGATGGAACAAGGGAAACAAAGGAGTAATACATAGCCCCACACACACTTCAAGATGGGTACGCCGTAAAAAAACCAGTGAAAAGAAATTGAGGAGCCCATGGCTTTACATACGCCTATTGGTAATGGGATGCATCTGCACCCATTGCAGCCAATCAACTGTGGCATACAAGGGTGTCCCCGTTGGAGACCGCATACCCATCATCTAGCACATGGTGTGTGGACTGGGTCGTGGAAAGGCAGACTAGGCATCAACTCCCCATGGACCATAACAAGTGTGGATGATGTCTCCCCAGTCGTTCGTCAGAGGCAATGGACGGTCGAGGTCCATGGGGACCGTTTCCGTCAAGGATAGGAGTGGATAAATCACAAGGAACTATAGTTTGAGCGGAGGAAAAAATAATGTAGCTTTAAACAATTGGGAACTCAGACAGTAAACTGTGGAGATTTCTTTGTTTACAACCTCGAACAACAGTTTTTGCTTGATAGAGTCAGCAGAGTGCTGCCATAAGACATGATGAGCGTGCATTATCATGCTGAATTGTGCTGAATTGTGAAAGAACGTGCTTGTCATTCGCCCGACAAAAAACCAATCCCATTGCACTATGAAAAAGGCGGCAATGATGAAACACCAAGTAATCAAATAGACTGAACCCATTTTATCACAACTACGACACAATGAAGTGTAATTGTCATCAGCGTACCATGTCAGGGTCGTGTTCAGTTGAGGGTAAATAACAACAAGTTTTGGTATGGGTACCCAGGTCTAAAAGTTTCCCCTTCTGGTACAACGGTCATAAAACACCGGACTCGGGTATGCCGTTTCTGTTTGCTGGATGCTGGAAACGCGATGCCAAGAAAAACGCTGTCTGGGCGTCCCATTCCTAAATGAGTAGGTGCGGGTACGCCAGCTAAATATATTGGACATGGTAGGTACCTTTTCCAACTGTAAAAAAAAAATAATGCTTGAAGGATTCTCTGGAGCATCGAAGGTGCACATGAAACAATCAACATCTGACGAACACTTCAATCCATCAAACTGTTGTAAAACCTTTGAAACCCCCTCCCCCCCTCCACCCCCCACCAGCAAAGCCCCCCCCCCGTCCTCCCGCACACCCACACCAACCCGGCACAGACTAACTCATCAAAGAACTAGTGGATGAAAGACCACTACGAGAAAAAAAGTGCAAAGCAAGCCTATTTCTTGCCAAGAATAAAATCTATAACATTCATTGAAAAAAGGGTGCTTTACAATCTTTGTGCATACATGTGCATATTCATATACACAACCATATACAAATGAATAAACATATGAACATACGACTTAAATCAAATGTTCACAAACAAAACATGCACAACTAAATCTATGTATACGTACACATATACGTAACAATTTGCATATGCAAAAAAAACTTCATATAGATCTATATGTATTTGTATACACAGAGAAAAATACATGTACATACACATGTACATACACAAACAAGGGTACATGTACATGTATTTGTCCACAAACATATACACATGCGTATACATCCACATACGCATACACATACACATACACATCAATATCCAAATACACATACACATACCCATACACATCAAATTCACATACACATCCACATACACCTACACATACACACACACCTAAACATATACATGTACATGTACATATACATATACATATACATATACATATACATACAAATAAACATATACATATGAATATACATATACATCAACAGAAACATATACATAAACATATACATATACATATACATATACATATACATATACATATACATATACATATACATATACATATACATATACATATACATATACATATACATATACATATACATATACATATACATATACATATACATATACATATACATATACATATACATATACATATACATATACATATACATATACATATACATATACATATACATACA
>SZWC01019354.1:16600-37724 GCA_023375785.1 Penium margaritaceum | reverse complement strand
TCTCTCTTCCCCCCTCTCTCTCATGCTCTTCATTCTGTGGTTCCGTCTTAAATTGTGTTCCTTCACCACCACCCCCTCCATCACCACCATCCCCTCCTCCATCTCTACCACCACCATCCCCTCTTCCATCTCCACCACCACCATCTCCATCTCCGCCTCCGCCATCCTCCCCATCCGTCCTCACCCGTCGTCCACCTCCCCCCCGCCGCCGACCTCCTCCCCCTTCTCCACCAGGATCTGACCGCCTGGTTGGTTTTCGCACTGGGGTGACGTCTCGCAGGGACTGCAAGTACCCAGTCCCCTGGAGCAAGTGAAAAGACCGCCCTGTCTGCAAGAACTGGCTGTGTGTTTGCGCCTTCCATCAGTATGGACATTCCGATCGCGATGCTACTACCAGAAGGCTTCTGCGGTGCACCGACCGGCCCAAAGGTTTCACAGTCTAAGCTGGCTGGCTGGCTGATCCCTGATTTCAGCATGACATGCTGTTGGAAGGTTGAGGTGGTAGCTGTTTCCGGCTCTAGGGTATCTATTCCATCAGGTGGAAGTCACATGCCTTGAGGCATGCAGGACATTGCGATGCCATCAATAAGCACCAGCATGCCTTCATTCTGACAATTTGTTATGCCCGTGGCAATGACACCATACCAGTAGATGGAAGGGAATGGGAGAAAGAACTATGGGGATAGTAAGGTTCTGGGCGGATGGATGTATGTAGGATGTATGCATACGCCAGCATTTGCTGTTCACCTGGAAGTCACTGTTGCAGATTGTTGGATAACACCAAATGTTTGGATGTATTGGTTCACTTCTCACCATAAGAACAAGCCTGTAAACACTGTGCAAGACGATGGTGCCAGCATAAAACAATGCCAGATAGCAGAACTGGCCCATCATTGACATGTTTTGATGCATCTATTGCCAAATGAAACCTTCTACAAACTCCATAGGAGGTCTTGGAGGAGACGGAGATGGAGGTGATGGCGGCGGAGATGGAGGAGGGAATGGTGGTGGTGGAGATGGAGGAGGGGATGGTGGTGATGGAGGGAGTGGTATAGGAACACAATATGAAATGGAACCACAGAATGAAGAGCATGTAGAAGATCAGAACTCTTAGGAAGTATGTCGGAGTTGGTGCCAAGCTAATGCGAGTTGATGCACGATATGTTGAACACCCTTGGGGAATGTCACTGCAAGGACATGAAACATTGCAAGGAAACACATCATCACAAGTACAAGTTGAAAAAGTCATCAGCTGTAGCTAGCTCACCCTTCATTTTTATTTTCACCTTTTCTGCACAATTTGGCATCCACAATGACAGATGCTCCCATGGTTCACTTGAGCTAAAATTCTTTCCACCGTCTCTTGGTGCTATGAGTTCATGTTTCTCTCCTAAGGGCATTTATCCCATCCCATTTAGCCCTTGCGTTCCCTGGTTCTATCTTTCCTGTTCCACCCTAATGAACAAGAATCTGGTCAAGTGGCACAATTGCAGCGCCCCTCAATGTATCTGTGATCCCTACAAGAACTTCAAAACGCCGATGATCTAATCCACGGCCGTTAACCTCGTCACCAACCTACGTCTGATTACGCGTTCTAAGACATCACAACTAAGTGGGGGGAGGGGAGGTTACGTCCCAGACGTACTTGAGTCCTTAAACTCTGCGAGTGGGTATTTTAGTCCTTGCATTTGTGGTCCACTGCGTGCACACCTCAGGATTTTTACGCCGATCGTCCAAGGGTATATTGGCCACCTGCCCTGACCTCCAATGTTCTATTCCCTTAGGTTATGACAACTTTGACCACATTCTTCAATGGTCCATAGAAACATCGCGAACCGTATCAATGCTTTAATACTGTTTGGTCACCTTCTTGACCGCATTAGACTTTTCATAAAACTGCGCCTCGACATTCTCAAAATCCCCCGACTTCTCTGCGAGTTCCTCCAAGCGACCACTCACGACGCGACCGCACGCTTCGCTTGGCTCCAGGATCAAAGACCTGCGTATGCCTCATCGTGATTCTCACCATTGTGTAAATCGGCTTGACTTGTTCCACACTTTTCATCGAAGTGCACTTACTACTAATTAGAAATTATCCATTTGTCCCAGTTCCTTGAATCGTCTAATGCTTCGCACCTCATTCCTGTGTGGTACGTTTCAGACGTACACGAGACCTTAAACTCTTTCAGTGGGCATTTCTGGCCCACTACGTGTCGACCTTACAATTTTGACCACCTATCCCGGCCTCTGACATTCCAATCCTGAAGGTTCTGACAACTTTGACCACTTTCTAGAATGACCGATAAAAGTACATGCCTCACTGTGTTTTTCATCATTCTATACATATGCTCGAATTGTTCGCGAAGCGTCACAAGGTATTCGGCGGGTACAAAAAGACCAAGTTATTGTTTGACAACCCCTACCAGCGATGGCGATTCACTTTCCAGGTCATCGTGGCACCAAACAAAGAAGTTCAGAGGATGCTATTTGTGGAGTGCGATGGCACTCGTCCAGGTGGACATCTTGGTGAGGCAAGACGCCCAAGAAGCTGGCAAAGCATTACTCATGGGACAAGATGCAGACCGGCGTGGCCGTCTTTTGCAAACCGTGCCACATCTGTCAGTGGCAAATTCCTTGTCACATTAGGCCACAAGGACTGCTCGAACCTCTTCCTCGTCTGATGAAGCTGAAATTTGACATCAGCAAGAACTTCGTGACAAGTCAGCCTGCCACTTCCGAAGGCGATGGCGCCCTCTTCATGGTGCTGGAAAGATGTTAAAAAATATGCACTTCATCTCGACAACGAACACGGTCACTGCAGGGCGAACAACACTATTATTTCTACAATAGATTGTGCAGCTACACGGGGTGCCACATACCAGTATCATCAATAGAAACGACCTCTTCACTAGCAATTCCGGACACAAATCAATGACGCATTACAGAAGTTGGATCCAGCTATTAACTGTGTTCCATTTGTAAACCGATGAACAAACCGAGGAGAGAAATCAGACAGTCGAATAGCTTCTCCTAACTTATGCAAAGCACACGTCACGGATTGGGCGGCAAAATTGCCATCTTCCGAAATCACATACAACTCCGCAACTTCTACCGCAACGGGAAAAATCCCATTCGCGGTGGTCTACGGAAAACTTCTCGCCACACCGGTAGGACTTAAAAGCCGGAGGAATATTCCCCGAATCGACATCCACCGATGTGATTTCTATAGCGTTTGGAAGGAAACGCAACAAACCCTTGTGAAGACACATGTAGCCATGGAGCGAGCAACGGACCGACATTGCAACGCTGGCAATTCCATCCTACTCAGCTTAGCGAACGTCAAACTCCAAGAACAGGACTTTGCAAAAAATCAAATCCCGTTGGTTGGGACTTTTTAAAATCAAGCGAATGAAAACGTCTGTTGTCACTCGACTTTGCCTACCTAATGGCATGACAATTCACCCTGTCTTCCACATCAGCAAGCTCAAACACTACGAGGACCCCAGCAAGAACTTCCCCGACAGATATGTCACTCCTCCACCTCCTAGTCAAGTGGATGGGGATACAAAGTACGTGATTGAAGACATCCTAAGACATCAGCGCCGTGGAAACATGACCAATTATCTGAATAAGTGGTATGGCGACGAGGCCGCGCACAACAGGTATGAGCCATACAACAACGCCTGCGGCATTGATCATTTCATCAACGGCTACTACCGTCGTCTCTGGTCTATGTTTGCTTTGGCGCTGAGACGTCGCGAAAAAAAAGAGGGGATAAGTGTTGTGTCCCAGACATACACAAGTCCCTGTACTCCAAGAATGGACATGTCTTTCTTTATATTTGTGGCCCACTACGTGTCGAGATCGGGATTTTTACGTTGATCAGCTGAGGACATTTTGGCCACCTGTCCCGACCTCTGGCATTCCATTCCCGACGGTTCTGAAAACTTCGACCACTTTCTAGGTATCACGAATCTTATCAATGCTTCGGTACTAATGTGTCGAATTCTTGACGACTCTGGAATTTCATGAATCCGCGCCTCAATATTCTCGAAAATCCTCAATTTTTTTCCATAGTTCATCAAAGCGACATCTCACTGTGAGACATTGCACGTGTCACTCGGCTGGAGCAATAAAGAACCAACATATGCCTCATCTTGATTCTCGTCATTGTCTACATGCACTCGACTTGTTTGACACTTGTTCAAGTGCACTTACTGATTAATACAGATTATCCGTTCGTCCTGATTCTTTGAATCGTCTAATGCTTCCCACCTCATCCATGTGTTTTGTGTCCCAAACGAACACAAGTCCCAAGCTCAGCAAGTGGGAATTCCTATCCTTTTATTTGTAGCCCACTACGTGTCGACCTAAGGTTTTATATGCCGACCGGCTGTGGGATTTTTGGCCACCTGACCCCCAGCGTTTCATTTTTGGAAGGTTCAAAGAACTTTGACCACTTTTTAGAATGGTGGACAAAAGTATTGTGAACCGTATCGACGTTTGGATACTGTTTGGTTGAGTTCTTGACAACGCTAGACTTTTCATAAAAGCGCGCCTCGATATTCTTGAATCTCTCCGAAGGATTTACAAGAAGGGACTACTCATGGCACGACCTTGTAGGCATCACTCGGCTCGATCGGACATTGTTCTGTCCCTGATGTACACGAGTCATTCTGTTCTTACATTCATGGCCAACTACACGACAACTTTCAGAATTTTACACCGAGGACATAATGGCCAACTGCCTCGACCTCCGTTGTTCTGTTCCAGAGGTTTCTAAAAACTTTGACCAGCTTCCTGAATGGTTGACAGAAGTATTGTGAACCATATCGATGTTTCAATATCATTTGGTTGACTGCTTGATGATGCTCAACTTGTATGAAGAAGTGTCACGATATTCTCGAAGTCCTCCAACTTCTCGGCAGCTTCTCAAATCCACCACTCACGACACGACCCTGCACGCGTCGCTTGGCACAAACACCAATGCACAAAATTATGCCTCATTCTTACTCTTAGCATTAAAGATGTGTGGCCGACACACTCAACACTTGTCATCGAAGTACACTTACTGCTTAATACAAATAATCTATCTGTCCCAAATTCCCAAATTGTCTTTTGTCCCGCACCTCATCCTTGTGAACTACTTATGTTCCGCTAGGCGTAACACTTGGTGTCAAAGCGGAGCAATGTCGGAGGGGCAATGGATGCATTAAATGTTTTGTAACAACCTTGTACGTGTCCTCAGCACATCTCCACCGTTCAGAAGATCGCAGACCTCGCAAAAACAACAGTATACGGAGCGAGCACAACTGACGATGATTAGCAGTTCTTGACAAGTACTCCGGCGATGGCCGATCAACAGCATGCAAACAACGACACTCTCGAGGCGAACCAGGCGACAATGGCAGCTTTCGTGGTGAATGGTACAGCATCGACGAAACCGACGGCCAATCTGGTGATGGACCCCTCAGAATCGGCAAACCCTTCACCACCGCTGCAGCCCGTTGGGTCGACACCTTCCACGATGGGAGACACCGGCTGACAAGCACGAATAAATGAAGACCTGTACCAGAAATTGTCGTGCTTGGAGAGCCTTAGCAACCATCTGCTCCAATAACGCAACACGGCAATGGAGGAGCTTTGAATCTCTTGTGCGCGTGAAGCAATACTGATTGAGAGAAATTTGAAACTCTCAATGAACCCCACATTTGACCGTCACTCGCTGAGTCGTTCGATCCCATGAACTCCGAGGGACCGACAGTCTCGATGTGGCTGACAAGTTTGGAGGTGTACTTCACCGCTGCTGGGGTCAACAACAACAAAAATAAAATTGACCTCGCGGCCTCGATTTTACGTGGCACGGCTTTCAGTTGGTGGTCCGATCTAAAGGCCATCCAATGACAGCAGGAGACCGGCGGAGCTGGATCCACGGCTCTCGCGATTGCTCTCACATCGTTGACCATAGGCGTACTATCTCTCGAGAACATCAATCCGACATGGCATGACTCTCCCACGCCACCAACAATGTGGAGCAACTTTGTGTGTGCTACACTCGCTCGCGTTGGGAAGCTGAACGAGAAGTCTGTCACACTGTAAAAACTCCAACATTTGTGCTAGCAACCCATCGTGACATAGTACATTTGGCGTTTCTGTGGGATCATCACCGGTAGTGACCTCACCCCCGGCGAACTATGTTTCTATCACAACAACAGCCTAAAATGGGATATTCGGTGAGCAATTACAATTTCCGGCATCCAAGATGACCTTCCATGAATGATCACAGTAGTTGAACACATCTACAAACTGACTATAACACTCAGATGCAGGAATCCAACAGCTGGCAACCCCCAGGGCACAATCCTCATCCTGGAGGAGAGAAATCACAGTCGACAAACACCTTATCTCTGATGGAAATTGACGTTGTCAATCAGCGCAATCAATGGCTTTGTTGGACTTACTGAAGGCCAGGTAATGTTTTGCGTGACTATCAAAAGTAACAACAGCAAGCCAAAAGGGGGGGATGTCATGGAAAAAGGGTGAGGAGTCGGGAAACGGCAAAGGGAAGGAGTAGACGGCGAGGTTCCTGTCTGGTCAAAAACATCTGCGCTGAATGATCGCCCATCTGAGCTGCTCACATCACCGTAGACGAGGGATCCTGAGATTGCAAAGTTCGACAAGGGGTACGATGACGACCAACCGACGATACTTCTATGAGTATAACCAAGGGGTTGTAAAAGTTGCATAATGGTACCAACAATACTAGATGGAGGAGCTTCTCACAGTTTCGTCTGCAACGACATGGTTCAAAATCTGGGTTTGAACACCGAGCCTAGAATGTTTGAAGGAAAAAAACATCAATAGATGTTTGCAGATCCATGGACTTCACATATCACTCTGACTCTAAAGTGGAGATCTGCACGATGTAACGGTCTGAAGGACTACTCCGATGAATGACCAGAAAATAATCCTCGGATGACATTGTCTATACCGGCAAAATCTGCAGGTTTACTTGAGTAGTACAGCAGTGTATGTCAGCATTAATGGCAGAAAGCGATACCTACCTCTGGTCAAGCGACTCATGACACAACGGCGGTTACAGGAAGCAGCAGAGATGGAAATAGCAGAGTAAACTACGCATCCACAAAACATCAACCAATATCCGTGGACGTGGCCAAGTGATACTTGAAGCATGGAGCTCAAGCGTGGCTAGTCCACGTGGAAGCAGGAGAAGCAGAAGAAATTGCACCTATCAAAGTGACATCAACAGCATAGACACATGATAAGTCTGCAACAGTATCAAAAGAGTTTTCACAACTCATCGAGGAGTTTGAAGGGGTTTTTACTGACGAACTACCCTGAGATTTACCACCACAACACAATGTCGACCATCAGATGGACTTGAAGTTGAGTAACAGACCAAAAGTGAAGGGGACCCATCAAATGAGTGATCATGAGCTGACGGAACTCAAGAAGCAATTCGATGAAATGCTCGCAGAGGAATTCATCCGACTCTCCACGTCACCCTACATAGCACCAGTGCTTTCGTAGAAAATAATACAGGAGGAATGCATATGTGCGTGGAATATCAAGCATTGAACATCACCATCGAGAATGGATATACCCTACCGCGAGCATATAAACGTTTTCAACCAGCTCCGTGGGATCGGAATTTTCAACAGAATCGACCTATCCAACGACTATCATAAGATCTGCGTATCTGACAAGGACATAAAGAAGATAACACTCTGCACCAGATACAAAAATTTTAAGTCCACGGTTGTGTCGTTTGGACTCACAAACACCCCCACAACATATATGGCAACAATGAACAACATTTTTTGCCTGTACCTTGATGACTTTGTCACTGTGTATCTTGTGTACAGTCGCACCCCGGAGGAGCGCAATGGACATCTCTGAAAAGCTCTTGAGATTTTGCAGAGAGAGAAATTCACCAGAAAACTCTCAAAGTTTGGCTTCGGTTGCTGGTCAATCGAGTTTTTGGGCCATATCATCGACGGCGGACGGATCACCATGGACCCGAAAAAAGTGGAGGCGGTCACTGATTGGCCGACCTCCACAAATGTTTGAGACGTCTAGGTATTTTTAAGTTTCTGTAACAACTACCATCAATTTGCAAATGACTATGCCGGTGTGTTAGCGCCTGTCTCCAATTTCACCCAAAAAACCACCGAGTGGAATTGGGGAGATAGCAAACAAGAAGCTTTGAACTCTTTAGGAAACGCTCTAACCTCAATTCCGGCCTTACGATTGATAGATCCAATGGTGGACTACATCATGGCCACCGATGCGTCCAAGACAACGGTGGTAGAGAACATCCGATCGTGTACATGTCATAAAAACTATGGAGATTGGAACTTAATAATGCAGTGCATGAAAAGGACATGCTCGCAATCGTGCACGCGTTCAGGACATGGAAGTGCTACTCTAGATATCGGCAATGCATTGTCAGCACTGACCATCATGCCCTGAAATATTTCAAGACCCAGCCAAATCTAAGCCGTCGAAATCCTCAATCAACGGAGTTCATCAAGTCCAATTTCGACTAAAACATCAAGTACTGGCCTGGAAAAACAAATCAGGCGAATGCCCCAAGTCAGCGACCAGAATCAATGGCTAAGATCAGTACGTTACTTGTTGAACGAGACCCGTACCTCGTGAGGTTGTTTGCGAAGGGTTCCGAGGAGTTTGGTGGGTACGAGAAAACTAAGTTTTGGTTTGTCGACCCCTATTGGAAACGGTAACTTACTCGCCAGGTCGTTGTTCCTCCAAACGAGGACTTGCGGCGGATGTTGTTGGAGGAATTCCATGACACCAGTCCAGGTGGACACTTCGGTGAGGACAAGATGCTATAAAAGTTGGCAAAGTACTACTCATGGGTTAAGATGGAAATCACTGTGGCGGCCTTCTGCAAGTCGTGCGACACATGTCAAAGACCAAAATCTCGTAGCACGCGACCACCTTGTCTAATTCAACCCCTATTTGTTCCAAAGGCACCATGGGCTGACATCAACATGGACTTCGTTACAGAGATGCCCGCCACTCGTCAGGGATATGCCGCCATCCTTGTCGTGGTGGAAAGATTTTCTAAAATGTTGCACTTCATCCAGATGACGACCACGGTCACCGCAGAAGGTACTTTGCGGATGTTTCTAAATCAGATCATATGGCTGCAAGGTGTGCCACGTACCATCATCAACGACAGAGACGGCTTCTTCACCAATCATTTTTGGCACGAACTAATGACACGTTACGTCAGTTGGATAGAGCTATCTACGGTGTTCCATCCTCTGACCGATGGGCAAAACGAGCAAACCAATAAGACGCTTAAACAACTTCTCTGAACTTTATGTGAGCCATACAACATTCATTGAGCAACAAAACTGCCGACCGTTGAACTCGCATACAAATCTGTCACTTCCACTGCAACTGGTGAATACCTTTCGAGGTGGTGTACGGCAAACTTCCCGCCACACTAGCTGGATTGTAGAGTCAGAGTAACATTTCTGCGATTGAAATTCACCATCAAGACATTGCAAGCATCTGGGAGGAAACACGGCAAACCCTTGCAAAGACACAAGCACCTATGAAGCCGGCAGCTGACCAACATCACAACGAAGACATGTTCAGTGTTGGCGATCACATCCTCTTGAGCTCTGTAAAGCTCAAATCCCAACGGTTGGGACCATTTGAGATCAAGTGAATGCAAACCCCAATCATCCTTCGACTTTGTCTCCCTGAGAGCATGGCGATCCACCCTGTCTTCCACATCACCAAGCTCAAGCACTATCGAGACAACAACACGAAATTCCCCGGCACAAAGTCACATCTCCACCTCCTAGGGATATGGAGAGACGGGGATACGGAGTACGTAATTGAAGATATCCTCGGACATCAATGCCGTGGAAAAGTGAACGAGTATTTTGCATGACTACGACATCACGCACAACAGGTGGGAGTCCTACAAAAACCTACGGGACGTCAATCATGTGATTGACGGCTTCTTTCCCCATCACCAGCCTACGTCTGCTAGCGTGAAGGGATGCTGTGGCAAAAAGGGGGGACAAGTATTTTGTCCCTGACGTACACGTATCCCTAAAACTCCCGAGTGGGTAATTCTGTTCTTACATTCATGGCCCACCACACGAAGACTTGCGGATTTTTACGCCGATCTGCCCCGACCTTCAGTGTTCCATTCCAAAAGTTTCTAACAACGTCGACCACCTTCCACAATGGTCAAAAGAAGTATCATGAACCATATCGATGTTTTGATATCTTTCAGTCGACTTCTTGACGACACCCGGATTTTATGAAGAAGCGTTGCGATATTCTGGAAGCCCCCGGTTGCGACGCGACCCCGCATGCGCCGTTCGGCTCAAACATCAATGATTCTCATTCTTACCATTGTATATATGTGTCGAGCACATATATACAATGGTAAGAATGAGAATAAGGCATACGTTGTCATCAAAGTACATTTAATTCTTAATACAAATTATCGATTTGTTCCAAATTATCGAATCGTCTTTTGTCCCACACCCTGTGTGATGCCAAACGGAGCGTGGATGGTGAACAAGTATGAGTTGCGAGGCAGAACACAGTTTGAGAATTTGGAACACTTTAGCAAATTGTAATTAGCGGCAAGTGTACTTTGATGAAAAGTGTCCAAATGACCAAACACATATATACAAGTGTCAATTTACAAATGAGACGTAGTCCGAGTTGTTGGGTCAATCGTTTGAGCGAAACATGTGGAGTAGTGTCGTGAGTGGCCGGATCGAGAAGCTTCGCCGAGGAATTAGGAGCCTTCGAAGATCGACGGTGAAGATGCAAGATGCATCTTTATAAATCTCAATAAATTTCAATGCGTAGAGGAGCCGGCCGATAGGTCATTACCCTTCTGTTGATGGTTCTTGAAAGTGGTGGAAGTAGTCACAATGTGCCAAGAGGAACCCTTGGAGGACAAGTGCAGGTGGCCGAATTGTCCTCGACGATTGGAGTGAGAATGGAGGATCTCGACGCGTGGTGGGCTATTAAATGTACTTTGATGACAACGTATGCCTTCTGTGACTCGTTAATTAAAGAAACACCCACTCGGAGGCTTTAGGGACTCGTGTACGTCTGTATGTGACACCCCCCTTCTGCCGCGATGTCCGGGTGCGCATACAGATGTAGCCAGTGACGACGATAAGATGATCGATATTGCGGAGGTTGTTGTAGGGTTCCCAGTGTTATGCGCAACATCATAGCCATGCCACTTAACAAGATATTCTGTCATCTTCGCACATCGTCCATGGCAGAGAATGTTCTTGATGATATACTCTGTGTCCTTGTCCGCTTGTATAGGAGGAGGGGGAGGCCCATCCCTGCCAGGGAAGTTCTCCTCGAGGTCCTGGTAGTGCTTCAGCCTACTGATGTGGAACACTGGATGAACTTGCATAGTGTCGGGGAGTTTGATTTGCGCAACCACGGGGATTCGCATGCGCTTGATCTCAAATGATCCCAACTTTTGGGATTCGAGTTTCAAACAGTCATCTCCGTGGAGTTTCATGGTTGCCAAGCTCAGGAGGACTTTGTTGCCAACGGCAAACACGTCTTCTCTGTGGTGTCGGCCGACTGCGTGCTTTAGTACCACTTGTTTCTTTGTGATTGAGTTTTTTGTTTTTTCCTAGATGGTGGAGATGTTGGATATCCACCGTGGGAATGTTGTTCAAGCTGTGAAGTCCGGCTAATATGGCGGGGAGGTTTCCATACACCACTTTGAACGGAATTTAACCCGTTGTGATGGACTTCACCGAATCATATGCAAGTTCGGCGGCCGGCAGCTTGGCTTCCCAGTCCGTCCCTTGTAGCTCGCATAATGTGCAAAAAATTTGTTTGATTGTCTGATTGGTCCGCTCGGTTTGGCCGTCGTTTTGAGGGTGGAATGTCATGGAAAGTTAGATTTGACAGCCGTAGTGAATCATCAGTTCTCACAAGAAATGGCTGGTGAATCAACCGTCTCTGTCACTTGTGATGGTCCTCGGCACGCCATGTAGCCATACAATGATGTTAAGAAACAGCCGTGCTGTGCCTTTGACGGTGATGGTAGTCGTCGTCGAGATAAAGAGGGAAATTTTGGAAAACATGTCGACAACCACGAGGGTTGCATCATATTCCTCGTAAGTGACCGTTTTTCCAGTGATGAAGTCCATGGAGATGTTGGTCAATGGTTCCGTTCGAATGGGTAGCCGTTGTAGAAGTCTAGGTGGCTGCGTGCGACAAGATGTTTCTCGCTTACACGTGTTACATGATGTACAAAAGTTGGCCACGTCGGTTTGCATCTTGTCCCACCAGTAGTATTTCGCAAGCTTCTTCGGCGTCTTGCCTTCTCTGAAATGACCAATTGGACCAGAGTCGTGGCAATCCTCGAGCAGCATGTGGTGGAGTTTGTCACTCGGAGGTACAAACACTTGGCAAGTGAATCACCGTGGCCACTAGGGTGTGTCGTGCTAGGACTTGAACTTGTCATATGCGTCATGCTTGTTGTAGCCACATGTGAACAAATTCTTGAGATACGGATCTTGTTGTAGTTGAAGTGTCACTGCCTCAGCCATTAATTCTGATTGGCTGCTAAGCGTATCTACTAGGTTGGTTTTGCCCGGTCGGTACTCGATACTCGGTACTCGTAGTTGAACCTGGATTCAATAAACTCCATCCATCGGATTTGATGTCAACCGAGGTTCAGATGAGTTTTCACATCTTTCAATGCGTGATGGTCAGTACGTACGACGCATCAGTGGCACACAAGATAGCACCACCATGTCTTAAATATGTGTACGACCGCCAGTATCTCCTTCTTATGTACAACGTAGTTGAGTATTGGTCCACGCAATTTTTTCGACATGTACGCGACCGGTTGCTCTCCGTATCCGTGATCCTGTAGGAGGACCGCGTGAATGGCTCACTCAGCGGCATCCATGGCACCGGGGTCAGAGCGTTTCGGAAAGCGGCAAACAATTCTTGTTCACTGGATCCCCATCACCAATCATTTCATTTTTTAGTGAGGTCGGAGAGAGGCAATGACACTCGGGCGTAGTCTAATATGAACCATTGGTAGTAATTACAGAAGCCAAGGAAAACTTGAATGTCTCAAACATTGGTCGACATCGGCCAATCAGCAACTGCTAGCAATGTTTTTGGATCCATGGTGATCCGTCCACCATCCATGACGTGACCCAAACACTTCATCGAACAGCGACCAAAGTCACACTTTGAGGGTTTCCTGAAGAATTTCTCTCTTTGTGAAAGTTCGAGAACATTCTAGATATATCCATCGTGCTGCTCAAGGGTGTGGCTGTACACCAGAATGTCATCAAGATGTACCACGACAAAATGGTCGAGGTATGGGCGGATAACGTTGTTCATTGCCACCATGAATGTTACCAGGACATTCGTGAGTCCAAACGGCATAACTGTGAACTTGAAATTTCCATAGCATGTTCATAATACCGTCTTCTTGCTGTCGGTGTCTGCACACGGATCTGAAGATAACCGCTGCGTAGGTTGATTTTGGTGAGAATTTGAGCTCCTCGAAGCTGGTCGAAAGTTCTTCAGCAGGAGGGAGAGGGTAGTGGTTCTTGATGGTAGCACCGTTCAACGCCCGGTAGACCATGCACATCTGCATCTCACCAGTTTTCTTTTTTATAAAACAGTACTAGTGCGACATATGGTGGCGTGGATGGGCGGATGATCCCTTGACCGAGCATCTCGTCGAGCTACTTTTCCAGCTCAGTCAGCTCATGGTTACTCATCCGATAGGCTCCTCGAATATTGGATCAGCTGCTTGAATTCAGCTCGTTGCGATGATCGATGTCGCGCTTAGGTGGCCAGGTTTTTGGGAGTTCGTTGGGAAAGAAATCTGCAAAATCTTGGATGAGAGGTGCAAACTCCTCGGGAACCATCGCGAACTTTGTTGATGCCAATGAGGCCAATGAGGCTG
Source organism: Penium margaritaceum (assembly GCA_023375785.1). Lineage (NCBI taxonomy): Eukaryota > Viridiplantae > Streptophyta > Zygnematophyceae > Desmidiales > Peniaceae > Penium > Penium margaritaceum. The sequence continues at coordinate 23,722 of SZWC01019354.1, read as the reverse complement.
ATGAGGCTGATGAGTCAACTGCTACCATTTCCGCTTCCTCTGTTGGCTCGAGATGAACGAGCCATGCACGAGCCCCTCGTCATATACACTACTTGGCCACGCTGAGTAGAATCGGCTGCACAAGTTGTCACTTCTTAGTCGCTGCAGTTTCCTCTGCTGGTTCCGTCCCACAGACGAAAGTTGTTGCTTGGTGACGTTGATATCCACGTAGACGTTGCAACTTTTCCAGTCAATCTGCGGATTGTGCTCATACTAAAAATTGTGTCCAACAATGATTTTGTGATCTTTCATCGGACATGACCTGCAGACCATTACGTCCCGCAAGTCTCCCACTTGCAGTTGTAAAAGTTCTTAAGTCTCTGTATGAGCAAACTCCTGTCAAAGGTTTTTCCTTCAAACACTCCTGGTTTGGTCTATAAACCTAGCTTTCGAACAATGCGTTCCTTACAAAAATATAAGAGGCCCCTCCATCCAAGAGTGACTGTACTCTTCTATGACTCTTGCAACCTTTGGGTTGCACTTTCAGCAATATCGCCGGTTGGTCGTCCTCGTACCCCTCGTCAAACTTAGTGATCTCAGAAACCCTCTATAGTGTCGTGAGCTGTTCAGATGGACAATCGTTTGGCGCAGATCGCTCCTCTCGGACAAGAGTTGCACCTTTCAATCATGTCCTTTGTCGTTTCCATACTTATTTTTCTACAACTCCCCCCCCCCCTCCTTTTTGGCCTGCTGCTTGCTTTGGCAGTTCCGAGCATTATGCCACACTTCTCTATGATTTTTGCAGGTACTCATGTCTTTTTGGTCGGCGACGTTCACCTCCATTGGAATCGAGGAGTCCCCCAACTGGCTTTTTCCATTCCCATGATAATTGTGGCTGGTAGGTTGCCAGTCGTATAATTCCTGGATCTGAGTGTTGTAGTCAATGCTGTCGATCCATTCTGCTCCTACGATCACTCGTGTTAAGTTGTTCTGGATGCCAAAATTTGCGATCGCTCATCGGATGTCCCGTTTGAGGCTTTTGTTGTCATGAAAACATAGTTCTTTGGAGATTATTTATGAAACAGTGATGATCTCGCAAAACTAGTGTGTATAAACCAACGGCGCCAAGCGATAACTTCCACGCATGGGGCAAAAGACAACAGCAGAAGCACAAGAGGTGGAAGCAGCAGAGGAAGGTGCAGCTACCAAGAAGCAAAAAACAACGAAGTCAATAACGCTCAGCGTCGCCAAATACTCCATCTGACGAGGGGCTCATGCGTGGCTCGTACATCTCGAGCCAACAGAGGAAGCGGAAGTGGCAGCAGCTGACTCATCAGCCTCAACAGCCTAATCAGCCTCATCGGCATGAACAAAGTCCGGTCGTGTAGATGTCACGAAAGTTGCGTGGACCAGAACTAAAATACACCGTATACGAGAAGGAGATATTGGGGTCGTTCACGCATTCAAGACATGGCGGTACTGTCTTGAAGGCCGCCGATGCGTCATACACACCGACCATCACGAGCTGAAATATTTGAAGACGCCGACGAACCTCAGTTGACGTCAAATCCGATGGATGGAGTTCCTAAAATCCAGGTTCAACTACGATATTGAGTATCGGCCTAGAAAAACCAATCCCGCAGACACACTCAACCGCCAACCAGACTTGATGCTTAAAGTAGCAACACTTCAATGGCAGCAAGATCCGAACCTCGAGTAGTTGTTTACATGTGGCTACGACCAGCATGGCAGATACAACAAGGCGAAATTCTCGTCCGACGCACCCTATTGGCGGCGACGATTCCCTCCCCAGCTGATTGTTCCCCCCGCCGACGAACTCCGCTGCATGCTCCTCGAGGAGTGCCACGACACCGGTCGAGGTGGACATTTCAGAGAAGACAAGACGCTGAAGAAGTTGGTGAAGCATTACAATTGGGACAAGATGCAAACCCACGTGGCCAACTTCTGCAAATCATACGACACGTGTCAGCGAAAAAAAATCCGGTCACACGAGGCCACCCGGAATTCTATAGCCGCTCTATACTCTGACGGAATCTTGGACCGAAATCTCAATGGACTTCATCACTGGATTACCAGTCACGCCGGAGGGATATGCTGCAACCCTTGTGGTTGTTGACAGGTTTTCCAAAATGTCTCACTTTACTTTGAGGACGACCACCGTCATCGCCTAAGGAGGTATAGTTAATCAACCCAAATTCATACACTCCACAATCACTGTATCCAAAAGTGTATTCCTGTATCCATGGATTTCTCAACATTTATGAACATGAAGGCATGTGGCTAGAGCCCACATATGTATTCCTTGTCAAACATGAAAAGAGTTCAGGTAATCTTATGACGTAGAGAAGTTTTTGTTAGCGATCGATGTTTACCTTTTTGTTCACTTCCCAATACACTTTTATTTACACAGTTTCAAGGGTGAGGTGATTGTTTATGTATGCACCGAAGGGACATCACGACTGTTTCTAAACAACATCATACAGCTACACGGCGTGCCAAGAACCATCACAAGAGACAGAGACAGTTGATTTGCCAGCCGTTTCTGGCACAAACTGATGAATGGCTATAGCAGTCGGATCCAGCTTTCAACCGCGTTTCCACCCCCAAACCGACGGCCAAACCAGCCGAACCAATCAGACGCTCGAACAAATTCTTCAAACAATATACAAACCACACAGGATGGATTGGGCAGCCAAACCCCCGACCGCAGAAACCGCATATGACTCGGCAATATCCACCGCAACGGGTAAAACTCCGTTCAAAGTGGTGTCTGGCAAACTTCCCGCCACACCAGCCGGAATTCACAGCCTGAGCAACATTCTTGCAGTCGAAATCTAACGCCACGACTTCTTCACCATCTGGAATGAAACACGACAGATCCTCGTGAAGACACAAGAGGCGATGAAGCGAGCAGCTAAACGAGATCACAGCGACGATGTTGTCACCGCTGGAGATAAAGTCCTCAGATCGGCAAACCTCAAACCCCATGGATCCAACTATTCGAAGTTCAAACCCCGATGGTTCGGACCGTTTGAGATCGAGCACTTGCAAATCCCTGAGATTGCGCGACTCAAAATCCCCGACACTATGCAAGTTCACATGCTGTTCCATATGAGCAGACTGAAGCAATATCGGGACCCCGGAGAGAACTTCCTCGGCAGGGATGTACCTCCCCCTCCTCCTTTGCAAGTGGACGAGGACATGTGATACGTCATTGAGGAAATCCTTGGCCATCACAACATGGTAAAACAACAGAACCTGTCAAGAGGCACGACGCCGCACATAACAGCTGTTATGTGCGTCGTCGATAATCTGATCGACACGTACTACCATCGTCACTAGGCCACATCTGTACGCGCTTAGGGACGTCGCGCCTAAAAGGGGGAGGGAAGTGTTAGATACCACACGTACATGAGTTCCTAAACGTTTTGAGTAGGCATTTCTGTCATTACGCAAATGGCCCACCGCGCGTCGAAACCACAATTTTTGCTCCGACGGTCGAGGGAAATTCGGCCAAGTGCCCTCGCCCTAAGGCGTTAGTTCTAGCATATTCTGACAAATTCGACCACTTTCGAGAATCATCGTGTCTCGACCTTTTGATCGACTTCTCGACGCATGAAGAAATATCAATATTTATTAAGATGCATCTTGCATCTTCGCCGTCGATCTTTGTAGCCTCCTGATTCCTCGACGGAGCATCTCGATCTGACGACTCACTATGCGACTCGGCACGCGTCGCTTGACGATCGACCCAATGACTCCGACTATGTTACGTACCAGACGTACACGAGTCCCTTTTTTCTCGAGTGGGCATTTCTTTTATTACACAAACAGCCCATCGCGTCGTGAGAACCGCGACATTCACACCGACGGCCGAGGGCAAACTGGCCAACTGCATCGCCCCTCGTGGATATTATCGAACCTTCTGACAGCTTTGACCACTCTTGCGAACCTATTAATAGACGTGTCACGGCCTTTTGGTAGACTTCTCGACAACCCTCAAAGAATCCAGATTTATAAAGATGCATCGCGCATCTCCACCGTCGATTCTCGAAGACCCCCGGCTTCTCCATTGATCTTCTCGAATCCGACCACTCATGACGCGACTCCGCACGCGTCGCTCGACATGCGATCCAACAACCCCGACTATGCCTCATTCCTAACTCGTCACTTGTACATATATGTTCGATCGTTTCAACAGTTCTCATCGAAGTACACTTATCGCTGATCATAAATAGCTTAAGTGTCCCAACTTCTAAATCGTGTTTTGTCTCGCAACTTCTACATGTTCACCATCTACGCTTCATTCAGCGTAATACCTGGTATCAGAGCGCAACGGTGCTGGAGAGGCATCTGACTATCTCACCCATCCGTAGGACTATCTCGCACAAGTCTTCAGAACATCTCGTACGTCAAAACTTCACAGAATTCGTGACTGCGACGTGAGGTGAGCGAGCGCAACCGACGACCAGCAGCGGGTCTTTGGCGATGACTTCGGCGATGGAGTAGCATAACATGCTGATGCACGCAAACCCCAAAGAGACAACAAACGCTGTGTCAGTGAAATCTGAAACTCTTGCTTCTCACATTGATTCCCGTGACTCACCTCACAGGTTCAAATCCCCCCATGAGCATTATTCCCCAACCCAGCATACCATTTGCCCCTTCTTGGGCTACCCCGCCCATTTACCCCCAAACCTACTCCATGCATTTACCCATCTAGGGACTACCCCACCTTGTCCCTCTTCCCAAACAGGCTACACCGCTACTTCACCCCGCATTATCCTTCCCCCAAATCTGGACAACCTCACCTTCCTATCACCTCATCTCCCCACCACCTCACCTTCACACCACCTCACCTTCCCACCACATCACCTTCCCACCACCTCACTTCCCCACCTCACCTTTCCAACACCTCACCTCCCCACCTTACCTTCCCACCACCTGACCTCCCCACATCAGCTCCACACCTCACCTCCTCCCCACCTCACCCTCTCACCACCCCACCTCCCCACCACCTCACCTTCACAGCACCTCACCTCACCCCACTTGCTGTTTACCTTCCTGTTTTACTACTTAGGCCACAAGTTGTCCTAGCGCTCATTCATTCATTCAATCCAACACATTCGTTGTGTTCTCATTCTTGACATGGTATCAGAGCTCAAGTGACCCTCCGTTCGCCTCCCTCCGTCGTCTCCATCACGGCCATCACTTCGCTCAAGCACACGTCCGTCGCGAGCGATTCATCGTCCGCGCTTCAAAGCTGATTTTGGCTGCAGCTAGTTGCAGTTGACTTCCCCCTCTACCTTTCCACCGCAAAAAAATCCACTTTTAGGATTTTTCTCAACATTGGCAATTATCTGCCCACGACTTCCGTCGCGAGCGTTTCGCCTTCGGTCCTCTCACTCCAATTTCTTTTGGAGCTGATTGGAATCGACGTCTTCCTCTACCTTTTCATCGCAAAAAAAACCGTTTCCGGATTTTCCCTCGGCTCTCCCGGACATCGACAGATTTCTGCCTACCTCATCCGTCGTGAGTGTTTCGCCCTCGGCACTCCCACTCCAAAATTTTCTGGCCCCCCTCCCTCGTGGCCTCCTCCCCCACCTTTCCATCGCAAAAAAAAAAGGACACTTCCCACCTTCTTGACCTAGTTTTTTTTTCCCTCTCCCCGGCTGCCCACCCTTCTCTCAACTCTTCCTTCATGGCCTCCGTTGCTGCCATGGACGGCTCTCTCCTTGCCGTCCCGAAATTCGCCGCCAAGTGCGACGGAACCCACAACTACAAGCTGTGGGCGTTTAACCTTGGCATCTACTTCGGATCTATGGAGCAAAAGGGAATTCTACTCCACTCCATCATCCGCGGCACCAGCTCCGGCGCACCTCCCACCGACCCCACTGACACCGCCAAGGTCGATGCGTGGGAGCTTGCGAACAACACCGCTCTCCTTGCCATCCTCGCCACTACCTCCCCCGACCTCCAAGACGACATCCGCGCTCTTGGCGATGACGCTAAGACGGTGTGGGCTGCGTTCGCGGCTCGCTTCAACACTACTCCAACATTACCTCGTGCGGCATCAAGATTATGTCGCTCTTCAACGTACCCTACTCCGCCCACCCCGACATGGGCGGATACATCGCTGCTTGCACCACCATTGCCTCCGACCTCAAAGAGATGAAGGTAGCGATGCCGGAAGCGGTGGTGTGCACAGGTATCATTGCCAGCCTCCCACCCCGCTTCGACGTCATCCGCCAAATCCTCCAACTCTCCGTCGACGAGATGACAGTGACGGCCATCGCCCCCAAGCTTATGGCTGCAGAGCAAGACTATCACTCCAAGCATCAACACCAAGCCGTGGCAATGAACCTCCACGCACAGTCTCCTCCTTACGGTGGCACCTCCGTCTATGCCGTCCCTATCCGCCCCAACAAGTTTCCGGCGTGCCAATATGCACCTCTCCATGGTCCGCTCAAGGGCACGGTGTGCGGTGGCCTCAACCACCCTCAGTCCACGTGTGACCACGCCCAAACCGACCAATGGCTTGCGGCATCGCCCAACCGCAAGTACACCGACCGTCCCCGTTGGGCGGACATCCGCTCCAAGGCTCGCCGCGACCGCCAAGCTTCATGGAAGCCCCCCTCCGTTGCTAGCTATGTAGCTCCGGTAGCTAGCACTACCCTCCCTCTTGTTCATGACATCAATGAAGGATTTTTGATCTACACCATGTCTCCCTCTCTTTTTACCGAACAAACGCTCGACTCTGGTGCGGCATCCGACACTCTTCGAGATACCAATCACATATCTCCGCTGTCCTCCCCCGTCACAATCAATGGAACAACCACCTCCATGAGTGCCACGTACCATTCCCAAGCCATCTTCTCATCACCCGCTTCCCCTCATGGCTCTATCTCCGGCCTCCATGTTCCCTCTCTTCGCACCAATCTCCTCTCCATTCGTCAACTCCAACAAGAGGGCGTCACCATTACCTTTCCCGCCTTCGGCACCGAAGCTCATCTCACTTCCTCTGGCTCTCACCTCACCACCTTCCGCCTCTCAAACAACCTCTACCGCCTCTCTGCTCCTCGCTCACAATCAACCCTTGCCGCCTCTCCCTCTCTGACTTTC
>SZWC01019353.1:27071-37283 GCA_023375785.1 Penium margaritaceum | reverse complement strand
GTTGCGTTACAAATCGTCAACAAACAGGACTTTACACTCATGTTAAACGCAAGATGCAGCCCCATTGCGGCGGACAACGATGCTTCGCCATTCCGAGACGATGCCGCTTTTCTACCTCGTTATGACGCAGACTACGAAGAGGTTCACAAGACGAATGTAGCCGAGCAACGTGTTAACTAGAACTAAGTTCTAGTTAACTAGAAAGGTGGAGGTCGGACCGAATTTTTTAGAAGTGTGGATACAGTTTAGGGCATGAGTACAGCTGTCCAAACAAATGAGACTAGGTTAGGGTTTGTTAGGGCATTGTTGGGATTTGCGTGTTAAATCTAACCTAACTGTTTCAGGTTCTGTGAGTCTACAAGTTAAATCCCTACAAGACCCAGCGCTGTTGAAAACTGAAGAAAATAATATCAAAACATTCATAGTACTCTAGAAGGTTGTCCAACTTTTGAAATTGAATGCAATGGTTAAGGACACTTGGTAAAAATCCTCTCAATGTGTTGACCCAAGAACAAACGTGTATTTTTAACAAGGTACACATGTGAGAACAAAATTATCCACGTATTATTGAAACAACTTCCTCCATCTTGCCATGGGGCTCTCAAACATTACATCACAATGGTTGGTCATAGCTTGAATAGCCATGAAGGAAGATTATCAATGTCTTGTAGGTCCTTGCATGAGTCTCCTTTTTAGTGCAATGCATGATAACGTACCATTTTTTTTGGAGATGATAACGACCAATGGTGTCTTCAATCACATAATGTATCCTCCTCCACTTGGATAGATGGTGGCAAGTTACATTCCACATGGACTTGTTTTCACAAAGGTCCACATGGGGTTTGATATGGCTATGCGAAGAACCGTATTGGTGGGCATGCTATGGGGCAAACTAAGTTGGGTTAAAAGATGTTTCCATATCTGTTCCATTGAAAACAAGTCTACATACATAACACAATCTTTGATGCCTTCAACCAACCACTGGTTGCCCAGATAGCAAATCTCTAAAGGAAACCAAGTGGGCGGTGTTCACAGGCGATCATCTGTAAAAATTTAAGATGTGCACCTCCGAAACATTTTGAGCTATCATTTTCTTGGGAAATTTGCTTCAATTTAAATCTACGCGCTATGCATGCTTTGAAGTAGCTAACCAATTGCTACACCAATTGCAAACTTTGGGCTCAGAATGGAGCATTTTGTCAAATAGAGGAATGCCTTTTTTGTGACTTTGTGGTTCCAATTATCTCAATACATGAAGGCACTACAACTTATGCATATCTTTTTTATTTTCAAAGATAGTTAACTTAAGAAGCCCAAAACATCATGTGAATGTTTAACCTTTTTTGTAGTGCCCACTAAAAACTTTGTTAATGCACTATTCTAATTTTATAGCCAATGATGTGGCCTACATGATTGATAAATTTTGAAGGCCTTGAAAATGTTTCACATACGTCCATAATTCTCTTGTCGGTTTTCGTTTTTCATTGCAAAATGATCGTAAAATACAATGATGAAGTCACCAAAAATGTCTTGAGATCTTTTTCATTCGTAAAAACAATGTAGGGATGTTTTTCGATCTAAATGACATGAATGGGAAAGCAAAGCATTGTCACCAAGGAAAAAATCTTCCAAGCACTATTACAAGATATGTCAATCAGGTGAAAACCGTTCCGCAAGTTGTTAGCACAGTTCAAAACTCACACAAGACAAAAATTATAATTGTTGAAAAGAGGGGGATGGGGAGAGGGTCAAATTGATTTAGCATTACCTTCAAGAGTTTACAACATTCCACAGAAAGTTTCATGTTCTCTTCATACCATCCACTTGGGAAACTTGAGGTGACAAGAATGCAAAAACAAACTCTTCCTAGAGCACATTCTCCAGTTATCCCTGAAAATTAATTTAGTTGTACTTGCCCATTTTAAACTTCTTTTCCACTGCCATGTAGCTATGAAGCCTCCTTGCTATCTGTCCATTAGCGGAATAAAAAAAACAAGGAGATGAGTTTTTTTTTTCCGAAATATGTTTACGAGTACCAGTGCAAGTTTTATTGAGTTCAATTCCACAAAAGTTAAAATTCAGTTGTTGCAATGCAGATCACTTCATTTTTATGTGGAGTAGTCAAGCTCAGCATCTGATTTGCATGTGATTCTTGTAATTAGGTCGTTTCTGCCCTGTAAGGTAAAGGTAATGTTGTGTCCATGGCACACACCGGCCTTGAACCTAGACGCAGCCGAATGGTTGCTCCGCCGCTCTTAACCTACATCCGAACAAAGTTGTAGTTATTTTTCCACTCATGAAGGGAATTCTCTAGTACATTGGAAAATCCTTGCCCGTTGAACCAGTACTTTTTAAGACACTTGTGGAACTCGCCAATACACACTTTTGACGTTTTTCCACAACTCGAGACTAAGGATGAGGTTCTTTTGAGCGACTTTAAGTAACCTTGCGAACCCGAAATTTGATGTCAAAGTCCCCCGTTGAACCAACAATTGACTTCTTAAGCCGATGAATCAGGACACGATGTTGCGTCATGCCAACTGTTGAAAAACAAAAACAGCTTGACTAAGCCTCACTTTCTCAAACCAGCACATTGTACATACGACACTGAGATTCAACACTTACACAACAAACTATACTTTTCACTTCTCAAAGTTATCCAACAGACACCACTCTCGTTAAAGGTGAAAAGCCCTATTTTACACTGTGAACCACCTCACTTCAGACCGGCGTAACACTTGGTATCACAGCACATCCTCCTGAGAGGGGTACATGATTCTCTTGTACATCCATTCAAGACTTGCACGTGTCTTCATGCGCATATCCACCAACAAGAAGTTTGCAGACCTCGCGATAAAGTTGGCGCACGTAGCGCGTGCACTTGACGACAAGAGCGGTAACCGGCCAAGACACTGGCGATTGCCAAAGGCACCCCGTGAATGACCTTAAGCCACCTGTGGATGACAGCTGTCACCTTTATTGGCGCAACCACTATGGAGCTCGGCATGGAAGGCATGCTAGTTTCGCTTGCACCACCAACCAATACAACTCCATCTTTGACATGTGACAAAATCTTGAGGCTCACTGGCCGGTTAGCGCCGATGGAAGCGTTTCAACATACACATGACAAGCACCTATAGGAATACGCTACACAAATCCGCAACTGAAAAGAAGAAGAACCGGGACTCACCAGTCACATTCACATCAGTCGGGCCTCAATTTGTCCAAAGCTTCTTGAGACGTTCGTTAGAGCTACTTCCAAGGGACCGATGGGCAGGATCTTCCTCATGAGTATGAAGGTTAACTTCACCGCTCCTCAGGTTCACTCTCCGAAACAGACAATAAACCTCACTGCAGCTCATTTCTAGGGTGTGTCTTTAAGTTGGTGGGCCCATCTCATGGCCATCAAACAGCAGTAGGCACAGCACCAAAAGGTGCTGATCCAACGGCTACCGGATTCTTCGTAGCAGACATAATATCTCTCGAGCAGGTTTAAGTGACCTTCACATTATCAAAAAGAGCCTTGTCTTTGTTTACTCAGGCAATCGTCGCTCACTTTGGCAAGCTGAATGAAAAAATGGAGGTTTGCTACTCGTTACAAAGGCTGAAGCAATAGTCAAGCATGGAAAAGTACACATGTTGTTTTTGCAAAATCATCATCAGTAGCAGCCTTGCAGAAGATGAACTCTTTTTTTGCTGCAACAATGCCCTGAAACGTGATAATTGCAGAGCCCTTGTAATCTACAACATCACAAATGATGTACAATAGATCATTGTAGCTGCTAATTCCATCAACTCCACAGATTATAACTCAAAGATCGATTATCCTTTGGCGTGCACCCAACTTATCAACCGCAGTAGAGTAATTTCCATGGGGTCCAAATTTTTGAGAACTTGATGCCGATGGAAAGCAACGTTCTTGCGAAAACAATATCTGCAGACTTGCTACAACTACAAAAACATCAAACACATTATGAGAAAGTGCCCGAGGCAAAACCAAACTGGGGGGAAAAAGTGAAAAATGCAAAAAGAAGTAGAGGAGTCCCAAAATGGCCGAGGGGATCCACAGATGGAAAACCTCCTACACCCGTAAAAACAATGCGCCAAACAATTGCCCGCTCAAACAACTACAATTGCCTAATGTAGGTGTTCTTGAGATCCAAACATTTGACCAGGGATATGCGGAAGACCAACCTGCGATATTGTTGAGAGTGCAACAAAGGGAATGCAAAAGTTGAAAATCTTTGCCAGCGTTACTTGATGGAGTTGTATCTCACACTTTTGTAGCTAATCAACTGCTGGAAAATCTTGGTTTGAAGCACAACAATGGAAGCTTTTTGGTTATTGAACCATCAACAGAAAAACTTCGCATCCACCAATGGATGCAGCCATTACAACCAAGCATCAAGCATATAAAAGACATAACTATTTATAGATCCTGGCGAATGAGCAACTACAAGATGATTCTCAAGCAAGATTTTTGGTACCAGCAAAACTCGCAAGTTGACTAGAGAAGTGGCACTCTCTACATCAACCACGACGGGATGCACATTTCTTTGTTGCTTGTGCTTCATGAAAAATCTGGCCAATGAACGACAAACAACGAAACCGCAGAAGTAGTGATCGCACACAAGTAATGGCCACTTGCTACTCCGATCTCGCTTGACATGGAAAAGGAGCATGCGAGGAGAGGGCCCTTGGCTTGGTTGGTCCACGTTGATTTGGTCAACATAAGCAATGTATTACTCACTACAGCTGACGCATCAGCCTCATCAACCTCATTGGCATCAAAGTTTGCAAATGCACTAGAGGAGTTTGCTCTATTTCTGAAAGAATTCGAATGAGTGTTCCCTGAATAACTACTAAAAGAACCCCCTTTTGAATGCAGCATCGACCACAACATTGAGCTCAAAACCCAGTTGCAGACCAACCAACTAAGGAACCTACTGGATGAGTGTTCACAAACTCAAGGATCTCAAGCAATAGCTATACGCCATGCACACTCAAGGGTTCACCAGAATGTCCATGTACCCATACTCTGCACGTGTATTGTTTGTAATAAAGAAAACTAGAAAAATGTGGATGTGCGTACATTACAGGGCATTGAACGACATCACAATCAAGAACTACCACACTTTACCTTCTGTGGAGGAGATTTGTGACAAACTGCGTGCCGCAAGAATGTTTTGCAACATTGATCTACGAGGCAGCTACCACAAACTTTGCATCGCTGACAAGTGTGTTGGAAAAGCGTCCTTTCAAATGTGTTACGGCACTTATAAATCACAATTTTGTTGTTTGGACTCACAAATGCCCTTACAACATTCATGGCAGCGATCAACAATATTTTTTTCCATACCTCTACAATGTCATCGTGATATACTTGGACAACATTGTCGTGTACTACTTTGGCAGGTGCTTGAGGTCCTCTTCTGGGAAACTTTCAATGAGAAACTCTCAAAATGTGACTTTGGGCAATGCTAGATCAAGTTTCTTGGTACCATCATCAGCGGTGAATGGATATCCATTAAACCGAAAAAGATATTCGCAGTGACAGATTCTCAAACTCCAACAAACGTACATGACGTACAAGTTTAACTTGGATTGTGCAATGATTATCAAAGGTTTGTGAAGGATTGTCAGTGCAATTTTCTGATCTCACCCACAAAAGTGGCCAGTGGAATCATGGAGACAGTGAAAAAGAAGCTTTTACTTACTTACATAGAGCTCAAACCTCAATGCCAACCATCCAATTGGAAGATCCAACGGCCGATTACATCATGGCCACCGATGCCTCCAATCGTACAATCAGAGCCATCCTCCTACAAGATAACAAAGGACGAGAACAACCCGATGTGTACATGTCGTGGAAGCCTTACTTGAAAGAGATTAACCATGCCAACAACAAGAAAGAAATGCTCAGGGGAATCCATGCCTCAAGAACCTGGCATTGTTTTTTGAAGTGCTGCAAGTGTATGGTTCTAATAGACCACCACGCCCTCAAGTATCTGGAAATGCAGTTTAGCCTTAGCCAAAAACATTCTCAATGGATGGAATTCCTTCATTCCAACTTTGACTACCAAATCAAGTATCAGCCGAGGAAGAAAAAGTCAGCGGATGCGTTCAGCCGCTTGCCCGATCTTGCGGAAGTCAATCCATTACAGATCCAAGCAGACCCGTACATGGAGATTTATTTGCGTGCAGCTACAAGGAACATAGATGCTAAGACAAGACAAAGTTCCACTTTGCAGACTCCTATTAGTGCCAAAAGCATAGAAATCAAGTCGTCGTTCCTAACGTTGAGGAGCTTCAGCGCATGCTTCTAGAGGAATGCCAAGAAACATGTCGAGGAGGCCACTTTGGAGTCAACAAGAATGTGAAAAAGCTTGCAAAGCATTATGGGTGGAACAAAATGGAAGTTGATGTTTCTAACATCTAGAAATGCTATGACCATTGTCAGCAACACAAGAGTCTATGCACCAAAAAACAAGGACTACTACAACCACTACCAACATCGGGGAGAACGTGACCAACATCTCCATATGTTTTGTTACCGGTTTTCCGGTCACCTAAGAGGAGTTTCATGCTACACTTGTCATTTCCAATATATTCTCAAAGCAATGAGATGGCGCACTTCATTCCAACCGGCGTGGAAGTGAAAGCCAAAGGAGTAGTGCGGTTGTTCAGTCAACAAAACATCCAACTACATGGGGTCCCATAATTAATGATAGGCCTTCAAGATGCTCGGTTCACGAGCCAGATCTAGCAGGAATTGATGCACTGCTATGGGAATAGACTTAAAACTTGAACTGGGTTCCATCCACAGTGGTGGACAAACCAAGCAAACCAACCAAAACCTCGAACAAATTTTCTGACAATTTGACAACATCTATTGAAACATGAGAAAGACTTTTTGAGGTGGTTTATGGAGAAGAACTAACCACCCTGATCAACCTGCATACCGTAAAAAAACATCCCCGTTGTCAAAACACATTGGCAAAATGTTTCCGCTGCCTTGGAAGAAACTCGTCAAAATCTTGCGAAGACGCAAACAACTATGAAGCGGCAAGCCCATAAACATCGACAAACCAAGGATTTCAAAACAGGTGACAACTGTTTGCAGCTCCACGACTGTCAAGCTTTGCAGATCTGTCAATCAAAAACTCAAACCCAAATAGTTTGGGCCTTTGAAAATCTTGGATAGGTGCACTTCAGGTGTGCACTTTGACTACTTTACAACATGCAGATACAAAGTCAAGGAAATCCTTTTTCATCATCGACAAGAAGGCGAAGATCAAAATTTGATAAAATGGAAAAACTATGATGTGGCACACAATAGCTAGGTTCCGTACAGCCAGCTTTCAAGCGGCGATCCTCTCATCAACGGTCACCAACCTCGACTAGGGCCATGCGGTGGTAACACGCCGAAACATCGTGGTGAACATTCTTTGTAGAGGACTGGACGACACATAGTTGTTGGGCCTAGTGCTTTTCAAAAGACATCTAAGATATAATCTTAGGCGTGAAGTGATTCAACACAGGTTAGATCATGAAAATCAAGTGTCTAGATTCAAGTGTTTCACTCCAATGCAAAAATTCACCGGAAGACATTTTTGTCCTACCACATGAGTTGTCTGAAGAGCAAGTTACCTTCATGCATCCTCCTTGAATGATGATGTTAAAAAGGAAAATTAAAAAGAAAACAAACTTCAAATAGAAGATGTTTATTTAAGACTAATCGAAATATGGGACATAATGTCTAAATGGCTCACAAGCACATGGATGCGTATTCATCATTTCATCACAAAATCTTCACATCTATCAATGATTGAGGAATTCCTTTTGGTGATGAAGCTTAAACGCTGCACAAAAACTCCATAGCTGATGTCAAGGTTCTTTTAAAAGTCCACCTCTCACACTTGACCAACAGGGAGGCCCAAATGACTCACATCCCCAGAAAGTTTTCAATGACTCAAAACATCCAATGCAAGCAATTTAATAGAAACANTATTCATCATTTCATCACAAAATCTTCACATCTATCAATGATTGAGGAATTCCTTTTGGTGATGAAGCTTAAACGCTGCACAAAAACTCCATAGCTGATGTCAAGGTTCTTTTAAAAGTCCACCTCTCACACTTGACCAACAGGGAGGCCCAAATGACTCACATCCCCAGAAAGTTTTCAATGACTCAAAACATCCAATGCAAGCAATTTAATAGAAACACATTTGCATCCCTCTTCTAAAAGAAAATGTAAATTGTCCAATTGAAAGTTAGAAGATTCATTAGACAACCCGTTTCATCCCAAAATATACCCAAAAATCAGCTTTTCTTTTCCTAGATTCTTGACGCTCTTTGTGTAGCAAAGTCATGCAAATGTCGTCATAGTGTGTCAGGAGCCATCACATTCTTGAATTCAAAACCTGTATTGCTGCCAAATACTTCAGGACCAATTATTGAAGAGACGTTTGAATTCGGTTATCTCAAGTAATTCAAATAACTAATGAAAATATGTATTACCCAAGAGAGAGGAAATCTGAATCTGGAACAGAAATGTTTTTGTTTCTCACTTCTTTAATCCGTATTGTTTTCAAACGTGTGGATGTTTTTTGGATAAAGGAGTATGTATTACGCTTATTCTGGTAAGGAATGTGGTTATTGCACAAACCATGTTTCTTCTATTGTCCTTTTTCTAAGGTGTAAAAAGTAAACAAGAATGTTCACTAGTCTATACATAGCTTTCATCTAGCCTGAATTTTAAGACCCTGACTCCCTCTTAACTTTCCATTGTCATACCTCTTCATGTTTACTGGTCATGCTGAAGGTGCTCTACCCATGTTTATGGCACAAGAAGAACCAATTAAAACAAAAACTGGAGATTGGTCTGAAAACCCCAAGATATATCTTCCTCATCCGATTTGACAAAGAGAGCATACAAGAGATGGGTTTCAGCCCAGCCACACACACCGTGCATGCAAGGATGTGAAGCACCAACGTAGAAATCCCATCGGTTATCCTCAATACTAAGCTAAAGCAGGAATCATTGTTTCTATGCACCACAGATAAGGACAAGTATTGGAGCAACTCCTCCATACAGGAAACGTTTACAAATTCTAAACACCATTTGAAATTTGTGTGATCAAGAAGATGAAAAGGAGAAAAACTGCTAACCAGTGGAAATGAATAATCTTTCAGAACGTTGAAGATGCTAAACAGTGAAACAATGCAAACATTTTGTACATAGGAAAAACTTCTACAATGATTCAAAGTTTTTGAGAACGAGCTCACTATATTTGTATACAACCAACTTACCAAGAGAGATCTTGCCTTCAATCACTATTTTCTAAGTGGAATTACCAAGAGCATTCTAGGAATTACTACAAAGAATTTAGCAAATGGGATAACAAACAAGCCTATCCTTTACAACGCATGATGTCTTTGCAAATCCAACCATTTCTTGCACTCTTATACACAAACAATTAGAGGAAACAACCATGAATATGTTCTTCGAACTCATGGCTCTCATGTCCAACAATTTTGAAAAAATGAAAAAATGGGAACAATCCTTAAGGATGGTCATTCACTTAAATGAGTAATACAATGTAGACCATAAATTTGACTTTTCTACCAAGTTATACTAAACATTGATCTCTTATGAACGCAAAAAGATAAAGCAATAAGCATGCACAGATGAAAAGTTACTCAAAACTCGTACAAGAAGAGTGATCTTGACAAATAGCCCATTGAAGGTTTTTCACATGAGGCGTCTACATTTGGTCCTAACAACACATGCAAAAACATCATTAAAACTCTCCATAATTGAAAGCAAATGATTAAATCTTTTCAGAGATAATAAAGTGAATTTCGTAAGTATTCAAGGTAGAAGGAAGCTTCCAATAGATCCTTTTAAACTAACAAATCCATATATGCCTTACCTTCTCACTTGAGAACATTGATCCAAGTGCTTCCTCCATTTTCTCCTTACCGTTTCCACAGCTCATTGCTTACTCAATCCCCATAAAACATCCAAAATCTGCAACTTATCACGCTTATCTTTTCTGTTCTCATAAAATTGCGTACATGGCCCTTCTCATCTCTTACCTAGTTAACTTTTCCCCTTACCTCCAATCCCTCTCAATTTTACAGTTATCATCTCATTTCTTCAATTCCTAAACCCGCTTCCACCCCCCCCCCCCTTGTCCTCCTTCT
>SZWC01019352.1:36468-53233 GCA_023375785.1 Penium margaritaceum | reverse complement strand
TTGTGCCTGATTCTTGTGCCTGATGCTTGTTCCTGATGCTTGTGCCTCATGCTTGTGCTGATGCTTGTGCCTGATGCTTGTGCCTAATGCTTGTGTCTGATGCTTCTGCCTGATGCTTGTGCCTGATGCTTGTGCCTGATGCTTGTGCCTGATTCTTGTGCCTGATGCTTGTGCCTTATTCTTGTGTCTAGTGTGTGTGCCTGATAGGTGTGCCTGATGCGTGTGCCTGATGCTTGTGCCTGATGCTTGTGCCTCGTGCTTGTGACTCATGCTTTTGCCTGATGCTAGTGCCTGATGCTTGTGCCTGATTCTTGTGCCTGATGCTTGCGCCTGATGCTTATAGCTGACGCTTGTGCCTGATGCTTGTGCCTTATTCTTGTGCCTGATGCTTGTGCGTTATGCTTGTGCCTTATGCCTGTGCCTGATGCTTGTGGCTGATGCTTCTGCCTGATGCTTGTGCCTGATGCTTGTGCCTGATGCTTTTCTACGATGCTTGTCCTTGATTCTTGTGTCTGATGCTTGCCCCTGATGCTTGTGCCTGATACTTGTGCCTGATGCTTGTGCCTGATGCTTAGGCCTGATGCTTGTGCCTGATGCTTTTGCCTGATGCATGTGGCTGATGCTTGTAACTGATGCTTGAACCTGATTTATGTGCCTGATGCTTGTGCCTGATTGTTGTGCCTGGTTCTTGTGCCTGATTCTTGTGCCTGGTGCGTGTGCCTGATGCTTGTGACTGATTCTTGTGCCTGATGCTTGTGCCTGATGCTGGTCAGTGATGCTTGTGCCTGGTGCTTGTGCCTGGTGCTTGTGCCTGATGCTGTGCCTGATGCTTGTGCCTGATTCTTGTGCCTGATGCTTGTGCCTGATGCTTGTGCCTGACGCTTCTGCCTGATGCTTGTGCCTGATGCTTGTGCCTGATTCTTATGCCTGGTGCTTGTGCCTGATTCTTCTGCCTGGTGCGTGTGCCTGATGCTTGTGCCTGATTCTTATGCCTGGTGCTTGTGCCTGATTCTTCTGCCTGGTGCGTGTGCCTGATGCTTGTGCCTGATTCTTATGCCTGGTGCTTGTGCCTGATTCTTCTGCCTGGTGCGTGTGCCTGATGCTTGTGCCTGATTCTTATGCCTGGTGCTTGTGCCTGATTCTTCTGCCTGGTGCGTGTGCCTGATGCTTGTGCCTGATTCTTATGCCTGGTGCTTGTGCCTGATTCTTCTGCCTGGTGCGTGTGCCTGATGCTTGTGCCTGATTCTTATGCCTGGTGCTTGTGCCTGATTCTTCTGCCTGGTGCGTGTGCCTGATGCTTGTGCCTGATTCTTATGCCTGGTGCTTGTGCCTGATTCTTCTGCCTGGTGCGTGTGCCTGATGCTTGTGCCTGATTCTTATGCCTGGTGCTTGTGCCTGATTCTTCTGCCTGGTGCGTGTGCCTGATGCTTGTGCCTGATTCTTATGCCTGGTGCTTGTGCCTGATTCTTCTGCCTGGTGCGTGTGCCTGATGCTTGTGCCTGATTCTTATGCCTGGTGCTTGTGCCTGATTCTTCTGCCTGGTGCGTGTGCCTGATGCTTGTGCCTGATTCTTATGCCTGGTGCTTGTGCCTGATTCTTCTGCCTGGTGCGTGTGCCTGATGCTTGTGCCTGATTCTTATGCCTGGTGCTTGTGCCTGATTCTTCTGCCTGGTGCGTGTGCCTGATGCTTGTGCCTGATTCTTATGCCTGGTGCTTGTGCCTGATTCTTCTGCCTGGTGCGTGTGCCTGATGCTTGTGCCTGATTCTTATGCCTGGTGCTTGTGCCTGATTCTTCTGCCTGGTGCGTGTGCCTGATGCTTGTGCCTGATTCTTATGCCTGGTGCTTGTGCCTGATTCTTCTGCCTGGTGCGTGTGCCTGATGCTTGTGCCTGATTCTTATGCCTGGTGCTTGTGCCTGATTCTTCTGCCTGGTGCGTGTGCCTGATGCTTGTGCCTGATTCTTATGCCTGGTGCTTGTGCCTGATTCTTCTGCCTGGTGCGTGTGCCTGATGCTTGTGCCTGATTCTTATGCCTGGTGCTTGTGCCTGATTCTTCTGCCTGGTGCGTGTGCCTGATGCTTGTGCCTGATTCTTATGCCTGGTGCTTGTGCCTGATTCTTCTGCCTGGTGCGTGTGCCTGATGCTTGTGCCTGATTCTTATGCCTGGTGCTTGTGCCTGATTCTTCTGCCTGGTGCGTGTGCCTGATGCTTGTGCCTGATTCTTATGCCTGGTGCTTGTGCCTGATTCTTCTGCCTGGTGCGTGTGCCTGATGCTTGTGCCTGATTCTTATGCCTGGTGCTTGTGCCTGATTCTTCTGCCTGGTGCGTGTGCCTGATGCTTGTGCCTGATTCTTATGCCTGGTGCTTGTGCCTGATTCTTCTGCCTGGTGCGTGTGCCTGATGCTTGTGCCTGATTCTTATGCCTGGTGCTTGTGCCTGATTCTTCTGCCTGGTGCGTGTGCCTGATGCTTGTGCCTGATTCTTATGCCTGGTGCTTGTGCCTGATTCTTCTGCCTGGTGCGTGTGCCTGATGCTTGTGCCTGATTCTTATGCCTGGTGCTTGTGCCTGATTCTTCTGCCTGGTGCGTGTGCCTGATGCTTGTGCCTGATTCTTATGCCTGGTGCTTGTGCCTGATTCTTCTGCCTGGTGCGTGTGCCTGATGCTTGTGCCTGATTCTTATGCCTGGTGCTTGTGCCTGATTCTTCTGCCTGGTGCGTGTGCCTGATGCTTGTGCCTGATTCTTATGCCTGGTGCTTGTGCCTGATTCTTCTGCCTGGTGCGTGTGCCTGATGCTTGTGCCTGATTCTTATGCCTGGTGCTTGTGCCTGATTCTTCTGCCTGGTGCGTGTGCCTGATGCTTGTGCCTGATTCTTATGCCTGGTGCTTGTGCCTGATTCTTCTGCCTGGTGCGTGTGCCTGATGCTTGTGCCTGATTCTTATGCCTGGTGCTTGTGCCTGATTCTTCTGCCTGATGCGTGTGCCTGATGCTTGTGCCTGATGCTTGTGCCTGATTCTTATGCCTGATTCTTTTGCCTGATGCTCGTGCCTGGTGCTCGTGCCTGATGCTTGTGCCTGATGCTTGTGCCTGATGCTTGTGCGTGATTCTTGTGCCTCATTCTTGTGCCCGATGCATGTGCCCTATGCTTTTGCGTGATTCTTGTGCCTCATGCTTGTGCCTCATGCTTGTGCCTCATGCTTGTGCCTCATGCTTGTGTCTGATGCTTGTGTCCGATGCTTGTGCCTGATGCTTGTGCCTGACGCTTGTTCTTGATGCTTGTGCCTGATTCTTGTGCCTGATTCTTGTGCCTGATTACTGTGCCTAATGCTTGTGCCTGATCCTTGTGCCTGAATCGTGTGCCTGATTCTTGTGCCTGATGCTTGTGCCTGATGCTTGTGCCTCATGCTTGTGCCTGATGCTTTTGCCTGATGCATGTGACTGATGCTCGTGCCTGATGCGTGTGCCTGATGCTTGTCCCTGATGCTTGTACCTGATACTTGTGCCTCATGCTTGTGCCTGATGCTTGTGCCTGATGCTTGTGCCTGATTCTTGTTCCTGATTCTTGTGTCCGATGCTTGTGTCTGATGCGTGTGCCTGATTCATGTGCCTGATTCTTAAGCCTGATGATTGTGCCTCGTGCTTGTGGCTCATGCTTGTGCCTCATGCTTGTGCCTCACACTTGTGCCTGGTGCTTGTGCCTGATGCTTGTGCCTGATGCTTGTTCCTAATGCTTGTTCCTGATGCTTTTTCCTGATGCTTGCGCCTGATGCTTGTGCCTGATGCTTGTGCCTTATGCTTGTGCCTGATGCTCGTGCCTGATTCTTGTGCCTGATTCTTGTGCCTGATGCTTGTGCCTGACACTTGTGCCTGATGCTTGTGCCTGATGCTTGTGCCTGATGATTTTGCCCGATTCTTGTGCCTGATTCTCGTGCCTGATGCTTGTGCCTGATGCTTGTGCCTGGTGCTTGTACCTGATACTTGTGCCTGATGCTTTTGCCTGATGCTTGTGCCTGATGCTTGTGCCTGATGCTTGTGCCTGCTTTTCGTGCCTGATGCTTGTACCTGATGCTTGTGCCTGATGCTTGTGCCTGATGCTTTTGCCTGATGCTTGCGCCTGATTCTTGTGCTTGATGCTTGTGCCTGATTGTTGAGCTTGGTGCTTGTGCCTGATTCTTGTGCCTGGTGCTTGTGGCTGATGCTTGTGCTTGATGCTTGTGCCTGATGCTTGTGCCTGAAGCTTGTGCCTGAAGCTTGTGCCTGATGCTTGTGCCTGATGCTCGTGCTTGATGCTTGTGTCCGATGCTTGTGCCTGATGCTTGTGCCTGAAGCTTGTGCCTGAAGCTTGTGCCTGATGCTTGTGCCTGATGCTTGTACCTGAAGCTTGTGCCTGATGCGTTTGCCTGATGCTTGTGCCTGATGCTTGTGCCTGATGCCTGTGCCTTATTCTTGTGCCCGATGCTTGTGCCTGATGCTTGTGCCTGATGCTCGTGCCTGATGTTTTTGCGTGATGCTTGTGCCTGATGCTTGTGCCTGATGCTTAGGCCTGATGTTTGTGCCTGATGCTTGTGCCTGATGCATGTGGCTGATGCTTGTAACTGATGCTTGTACCTGATTTTTGTGCCTGATGCTTGTGCCTGATTGTTGTGCTTGGTGCTTATGCCTGATTCTTGTGCCTGGTGCGTGTGCCCGATGCTTGTGCCTGATTCTTGTGCCTGATGCTTGTGCCTGATTGTTGTGCTTGGTGCTTATGCCTGATTCTTGTGCCTGGTGCGTGTGCCCGATGCTTGTGCCTGATTCTTGTGCCTGATGCTTGTGCCTGATGCTTGTACCTGATGCTTGTGCCTGATGCTTGTGCCTGGTGCTTGTGCCTGATGCTTGTTCTTGATGCTTGTGTCCGATGCTTGTGCCTGATGCTTGTGCCTGACGGTTGTGCCTGATGCTTGTGCCTGATTCTTGTGCCTGATGCTTGTGCCTGATGCTTATACCTGATTCTTGTGCCTGATTCTTGTGCCTGATGATTGTGCCTGACGCTTGTGCCTGATGCTTGTGTCCGATGCTTGTGCCTGACGCTTGTGCCTGATGCTTGTGCCTGATGCTAGTGCCTGATGCTTGTGTCCGATGCTTGTGCCTGACGCTTGTGCCTGATGCTTGTGCCTGATGCTAGTGCCTGATGCTTGTGTCCGATGCTTGTGCCTGACGCTTGTGCCTGATGCTTGTGCCTGATGCTAGTGCCTGATGCTTGTGTCCGATGCTTGTGCCTGACGCTTGTGCCTGATGCTTGTGCCTGATGCTAGTGCCTGATGCTTGTGTCCGATGCTTGTGCCTGACGCTTGTGCCTGATGCTTGTGCCTGATGCTAGTGCCTGATGCTTGTGTCCGATGCTTGTGCCTGACGCTTGTGCCTGATGCTTGTGCCTGATGCTAGTGCCTGATGCTTGTGTCCGATGCTTGTGCCTGACGCTTGTGCCTGATGCTTGTGCCTGATGCTAGTGCCTGATGCTTGTGTCCGATGCTTGTGCCTGACGCTTGTGCCTGATGCTTGTGCCTGATGCTAGTGCCTGATGCTTGTGTCCGATGCTTGTGCCTGACGCTTGTGCCTGATGCTTGTGCCTGATGCTAGTGCCTGATGCTTGTGTCCGATGCTTGTGCCTGACGCTTGTGCCTGATGCTTGTGCCTGATGCTAGTGCCTGATGCTTGTGTCCGATGCTTGTGCCTGACGCTTGTGCCTGATGCTTGTGCCTGATGCTTGTGCCTGATGCTTGTGCCTGATGCTTGTGCCTGATGCTAGTGCCTGATGCTTTTGTCCGATGCTTGTGCCTGACGCTTGTGCCTGATGCTTGTGCCTCATGCTAGCTCCTCATGCTTGTGCCTGATGCTTGTGCCTAATGCTTGTGCCTGACGCTTGTGCCTGATGCTTGTGTCCGATGCTTGTGCATGGCCCTTGTGCCTGACGCCTGTGCGTGATGCTTGTGCCTGCTTCTTGTACCTGATTCTTGTGCCTAATGCTTGTACCTGATGCTTGTGCCAGATTATTGTGCCTGATGATTTTGCCTAATTCGATTGCCCGATGCTTGTGCCTGAATCTTTTGCCTGATTCTTTTGCCTGATGCTTGTGCCTGATGCTTCTGCCCGATTCTTGTGCCTCATGCTTGTGCCTGATGCTTGTGCCTAATGCTTGTGCCTGACGCTTGTGCCTGATGCTTGTGCCTGATGCTTGTGCATGATGCTTGTGCCTGATGCTTGTGCCTGATGCTTGTTCCTGATGCTTGTGCCTGATGCTTGTGCCTGACGCTTGTGCCTGATGCTTGTGCCTGATGCTAGTGCCTGATGCTTGTGTCCGATGCTTGTGCATGGCCCTTGTGCCTGACGCTTGTGCCTGATGCTTGTGCCCGATGCTTGTGCATGGCGCTTGTGCCTGATGCTTGTGCCTGATGCTAGTGCCTGATGCTTGTGTCCGATGCTTGTGCATGGCCCTTGTGCCTGACGCTTGTGCCTGATGCTTGTGCCCGATGCTTGTGCATGGCGCTTGTGCCTGATGCTTGTGCCTGATGCTAGTGCCTGATGCTTGTGTCCGATGCTTGTGCATGGCCCTTGTGCCTGACGCTTGTGCCTGATGCTTGTGCCCGATGCTTGTGCATGGCGCTTGTGCCTGATGCTTGTGCCTGATGCTAGTGCCTGATGCTTGTGTCCGATGCTTGTGCATGGCCCTTGTGCCTGACGCTTGTGCCTGATGCTTGTGCCCGATGCTTGTGCATGGCGCTTGTGCCTGATGCTTGTGCCTGATGCTAGTGCCTGATGCTTGTGTCCGATGCTTGTGCATGGCCCTTGTGCCTGACGCTTGTGCCTGATGCTTGTGCCCGATGCTTGTGCATGGCGCTTGTGCCTGATGCTTGTGCCTGATGCTAGTGCCTGATGCTTGTGTCCGATGCTTGTGCATGGCCCTTGTGCCTGACGCTTGTGCCTGATGCTTGTGCCCGATGCTTGTGCATGGCGCTTGTGCCTGATGCTTGTGCCTGATGCTAGTGCCTGATGCTTGTGTCCGATGCTTGTGCATGGCCCTTGTGCCTGACGCTTGTGCCTGATGCTTGTGCCCGATGCTTGTGCATGGCGCTTGTGCCTGATGCTTGTGCCTGATGCTAGTGCCTGATGCTTGTGTCCGATGCTTGTGCATGGCCCTTGTGCCTGACGCTTGTGCCTGATGCTTGTGCCCGATGCTTGTGCATGGCGCTTGTGCCTGATGCTTGTGCCTGATGCTAGTGCCTGATGCTTGTGTCCGATGCTTGTGCATGGCCCTTGTGCCTGACGCTTGTGCCTGATGCTTGTGCCCGATGCTTGTGCATGGCGCTTGTGCCTGATGCTTGTGCCTGATGCTAGTGCCTGATGCTTGTGTCCGATGCTTGTGCATGGCCCTTGTGCCTGACGCTTGTGCCTGATGCTTGTGCCCGATGCTTGTGCATGGCGCTTGTGCCTGATGCTTGTGCCTGATGCTAGTGCCTGATGCTTGTGTCCGATGCTTGTGCATGGCCCTTGTGCCTGACGCTTGTGCCTGATGCTTGTGCCCGATGCTTGTGCATGGCGCTTGTGCCTGATGCTTGTGCCTGATGCTAGTGCCTGATGCTTGTGTCCGATGCTTGTGCATGGCCCTTGTGCCTGACGCTTGTGCCTGATGCTTGTGCCCGATGCTTGTGCATGGTGCTTGTGCCTGATGCTTGTGCCTAATGCTTGTGCCTGATCCGTGTGCCTGATGCTTGTGCCTGATTCTTGTGCCCGATGCTTGTGCCTGATGCTTGTGCCTGATCCTTGTGCCTGATGCTTGTGCCTGATGCTTCTGCCTGATCCTTGTGCCTCATGCTTGTGCCTGATGCTTGTGCCTAATCTTTGTGCCTGACGCTTGTGCCTGATGCTTGTGTCCGATGCTTGTGCATGGCCCTTGTGCCTGACGCTTGTGCCTAATGCTTGTGCCTGATTCTTGTGCCTGATGCTTGTGCCTGATTCTTGTACCTGATGCTTGTGCCTGATTATTGTGCCTGATGATTTTGCCTGATTCTTTTGCCCGATGCTCGTGCCTGAATCGTTTGCCTGATTCTTTTGCCTGATGCTTGTGCCTCATGCTTGTGCCTCATGCTTGTGCCGGATGTCTGTGCCTGATGCCTGTGCCTGATGCTTGTGCCTGATACTTGTGCCTGATGCTTGTGCCTGATGCTTGTGCATGATGCGTGTGCCTGATGCTTGTGCCTGATGCTTGTGCCTGATGCTTGTGCCTGATGCTTGTGCCTGATGCTCGTGCCTGGTTCTTGTGCCTGATTCTTGTGCCTGATGCTTGTGCCTGATTTTTGTTCCTGATGCTTGTGCCTGATGCTTGTGCCTGCTGCTTGTGCCTGATGCTTGTGCCTGATGCTTGTGCCTGATTCTTGTGCCTGATTCTTGTGCCTGATGCTTGTGCCTGACGCTCGTGCCTGATGCTTTTGCCTGATGCTTGTGCCTGATGCTTGTGCGTGATGCTTGTGCCTGATTCTTGTGCCCGATGCTAGTCTCCAATGCTTGTGGCTGATGCTTGTGCCTGATGCTTGTGCGTGATGCCTGTGCTTGATTCTTGTACCTGATGCTTGTGCCTGATGCTTGTGCCTGATGCTTGTACCTGATGCTTGTGCCTGATGCCTGTGCCTGATTCTTTAGCCTGATGCTTGTGCATGATGCTCGTGCCTGATGCTTGCGCCTGATGCTTGTGCCTGATGCTTGTGCCTGATGCTTTTGCCTGATTCGTGTGCCTGATGCGTGTGCCTGATGCGTGTGCCTGATGCGTGTGCCTGATGCGTGTGCCTGATGCGTGTGCCTGATGCGTGTGCCTGATGCGTGTGCCTGATGCGTGTGCCTGATGCGTGTGCCTGATGCGTGTGCCTGATGCGTGTGCCTGATGCGTGTGCCTGATGCGTGTGCCTGATGCGTGTGCCTGATGCGTGTGCCTGATGCGTGTGCCTGATGCGTGTGCCTGATGCGTGTGCCTGATGCGTGTGCCTGATGCGTGTGCCTGATGCGTGTGCCTGATGCGTGTGCCTGATGCGTGTGCCTGATGCGTGTGCCTGATGCGTGTGCCTGATGCGTGTGCCTGATGCGTGTGCCTGATGCGTGTGCCTGATGCGTGTGCCTGATGCGTGTGCCTGATGCGTGTGCCTGATGCGTGTGCCTGATGCGTGTGCCTGATGCGTGTGCCTGATGCGTGTGCCTGATGCGTGTGCCTGATGCGTGTGCCTGATGCGTGTGCCTGATGCGTGTGCCTGATGCGTGTGCCTGATGCGTGTGCCTGATGCGTGTGCCTGATGCGTGTGCCTGATGCGTGTGCCTGATGCGTGTGCCTGATGCGTGTGCCTGATGCGTGTGCCTGATGCGTGTGCCTGATGCGTGTGCCTGATGCGTGTGCCTGATGCGTGTGCCTGATGCGTGTGCCTGATGCGTGTGCCTGATGCGTGTGCCTGATGCGTGTGCCTGATGCGTGTGCCTGATGCGTGTGCCTGATGCGTGTGCCTGATGCGTGTGCCTGATGCGTGTGCCTGATGCGTGTGCCTGATGCGTGTGCCTGATGCGTGTGCCTGATGCGTGTGCCTGATGCGTGTGCCTGATGCGTGTGCCTGATGCGTGTGCCTGATGCGTGTGCCTGATGCGTGTGCCTGATGCGTGTGCCTGATGCGTGTGCCTGATGCGTGTGCCTGATGCGTGTGCCTGATGCGTGTGCCTGATGCGTGTGCCTGATGCGTGTGCCTGATGCGTGTGCCTGATGCGTGTGCCTGATGCGTGTGCCTGATGCGTGTGCCTGATGCGTGTGCCTGATGCGTGTGCCTGATGCGTGTGCCTGATGCGTGTGCCTGATGCGTGTGCCTGATGCGTGTGCCTGATGCGTGTGCCTGATGCGTGTGCCTGATGCGTGTGCCTGATGCGTGTGCCTGATGCGTGTGCCTGATGCGTGTGCCTGATGCGTGTGCCTGATGCGTGTGCCTGATGCGTGTGCCTGATGCGTGTGCCTGATGCGTGTGCCTGATGCGTGTGCCTGATGCGTGTGCCTGATGCGTGTGCCTGATGCGTGTGCCTGATGCGTGTGCCTGATGCGTGTGCCTGATGCGTGTGCCTGATGCGTGTGCCTGATGCGTGTGCCTGATGCGTGTGCCTGATGCGTGTGCCTGATGCGTGTGCCTGATGCGTGTGCCTGATGCGTGTGCCTGATGCGTGTGCCTGATGCGTGTGCCTGATGCGTGTGCCTGATGCGTGTGCCTGATGCGTGTGCCTGATGCGTGTGCCTGATGCGTGTGCCTGATGCGTGTGCCTGATGCGTGTGCCTGATGCGTGTGCCTGATGCGTGTGCCTGATGCGTGTGCCTGATGCGTGTGCCTGATGCGTGTGCCTGATGCGTGTGCCTGATGCGTGTGCCTGATGCGTGTGCCTGATGCGTGTGCCTGATGCGTGTGCCTGATGCGTGTGCCTGATGCGTGTGCCTGATGCGTGTGCCTGATGCGTGTGCCTGATGCGTGTGCCTGATGCGTGTGCCTGATGCGTGTGCCTGATGCGTGTGCCTGATGCGTGTGCCTGATGCGTGTGCCTGATGCGTGTGCCTGATGCGTGTGCCTGATGCGTGTGCCTGATGCGTGTGCCTGATGCGTGTGCCTGATGCGTGTGCCTGATGCGTGTGCCTGATGCGTGTGCCTGATGCGTGTGCCTGATGCGTGTGCCTGATGCGTGTGCCTGATGCGTGTGCCTGATGCGTGTGCCTGATGCGTGTGCCTGATGCGTGTGCCTGATGCGTGTGCCTGATGCGTGTGCCTGATGCGTGTGCCTGATGCGTGTGCCTGATGCGTGTGCCTGATGCGTGTGCCTGATGCGTGTGCCTGATGCGTGTGCCTGATGCGTGTGCCTGATGCGTGTGCCTGATGCGTGTGCCTGATGCGTGTGCCTGATGCGTGTGCCTGATGCGTGTGCCTGATGCGTGTGCCTGATGCGTGTGCCTGATGCGTGTGCCTGATGCGTGTGCCTGATGCGTGTGCCTGATGCGTGTGCCTGATGCGTGTGCCTGATGCGTGTGCCTGATGCGTGTGCCTGATGCGTGTGCCTGATGCGTGTGCCTGATGCGTGTGCCTGATGCGTGTGCCTGATGCGTGTGCCTGATGCGTGTGCCTGATGCGTGTGCCTGATGCGTGTGCCTGATGCGTGTGCCTGATGCGTGTGCCTGATGCGTGTGCCTGATGCGTGTGCCTGATGCGTGTGCCTGATGCGTGTGCCTGATGCGTGTGCCTGACGCTTGTGCCTGATGCTTGTGCCTGATGCTTGTGTCTGATGCTTCTGCCTGATGCTTGTGCCTGATGCTTGTGCCTGATGCTTGTGCCTGATTCTTGTGCCTGATGCTTGTGCCTTATTCTTGTGTCTAGTGTGTGTGCCTGATGCGTGTGCCTGATGCGTGTGCCTGATGCTTGTGCCTGATGCTTGTGCCTCGTGCTTGTGGCTCATACTTGTGCCTCATGCTTGTGACTCATGCTTTTTCCTGATGCTAGTACCTGATGCTTGTGCCTGATTCTTGTGCCTGATGCTTGTGCCTGATGCTTATAGCTGATGCTTGTGCCTGATGCTTGTGCCTTATGCTTGTGCCTGATGCTTGTGCGTTATGCTTGTGCCTTATGCTTTTGCCTGATTCTTGTGGCTGATGCTTCTGCCTGATGCTTGTGCCTGATGCTTTTGACTGATTCTTGGGCCTGATGCTTGTGCCTGATGCTTGTGCCTGATGCTTGTCCACGATGCTTGTCCCTGATTCTTGTGTCTGATGCTTTCCCCTGATGCTTGTGCCTTATTCTTGTGCCTGATGCTTGTGCCTGATGCTTAGGCCTGATGCTTGTGCATGATGCTTGTGCCTGATGCATGTGGCTGATGCTTATAACTGATGCTTGTACCTGATTTATGTGCCTGATGCTTGTGCCTGATTGTTGTGCCTGGTGCTTGTGCCTGATTCTTGTGCCTGTTGCGTGTGCCTGATGCTTGTGCCTGATTCTTGTGCCTGATGCTTGTGCCTAATGCTGGTCACTGATGCTTGTGCCTGGTGCTTGTGCCTGGTGCTTGTTCCTGATGCTGTGCCTGATGCTTGTGCCTGATTCTTGTGCCTGATACTTGTGCCTGATGCTTGTGCCTGATTCTTGTGCCTGATTCTTGTGCCTGATGCTTGTGCCTGATGCTTATTGCTGACGCTTGTGCCTGATGCTTGTGCCTTATGCTTGTGCCTGATGCTTGTGACTTATGCTTGTGCCTGCTTCTTGTGCCTGATTCTTGTGCCTGATTCTTGTGCCTGATGCTTGTGCCTGATGCTTGTGCCTGATGCTTGTGCCTGATGCTTGTGCCTCATGCTTGTGCCTGATGCTTGTGCCTGATGCTTGTCCACGATGCTTGTCCCTGATTATTGTGTCTGATTCTTGTCCCTGATGCTTGTGCCTTGTTGGCCTGAGGGTAAGTGTGCACCCTGGAGGGTCCCTAGCAGTGGCTGTTTCACACCACCAACTGTTTTTGGAGAGACTGAAACTCTGGAGGCAACTGGTTCCAAGGATGGAAAAATCTGGTCAGAAAGTGAGGCAATACTTTTGGCCTCAATTGACTGGAAATTAACACTTTATCAAGGCTCACAAGCAGTGGAATTTTATAGCCACTGATCTAAGCTTTCCAGAACACCAAAGCATGCCAGATTTGGAGCTTCCTAGCAGATTCCATGGCTTCTAGAGTGCTCCTTGGTAGGCTGTCCTTTTCCCACCTAGGAAGGCATTCCTTCCCTCATCTAGAAGCTTCTGCCTCTTCCCAGATTCATCAGCTTGCTTCTAGTAGGAGGGAAGGTGTCCAGAAGACCAAGACACCTCTAGATGCCTTGTAGGACAAGTCACCCCTTCTAGAAGGTGTGCCACCTTCCTGGATCCTCACCTGGCCTTCTAGAAACTTAAAGAGGAACTATAGAGGTTGAGCTAGCTTCCTGGCATCTATTTTCCACCTCCCTTGAGGCAGGGAAGAATTTCATCTTGTGGGACTTGAAACCGGGCCCCTGCCTCTAGAGGTGGACACCATTAACCACTAAGCCACTAAGGCTTGTCTTTTTGGTGTTCCTTTTTGGAGTCACTCCTGCCATGGTGAGGAGCATCATTCCAACAATCTCCCCCTTGCGCGTCACCCATGGCAGTTGTCCATGCTGAACCTGCCACTGAAGAGCCTTTCTCCTCATGGGAGGCGAGCTCATGATTTATTGCTCCCTCCCACTCAGCCCCATCGTTCTTGTGCAGTGCCTCCTTGAGGCTCCTCTTGCGTGAACCCAGTCCAAATGCCCTTGTCGGCATCATATCATTTTGTCCTTCTTCGCACACGGCTGCTCGTGCGGGGCTCTTGAGGCGGTTGTTGTTGTTGCTGTCTCCTTTCGGCGCCATCCTCTCCAAGGGCCTGCTCCCCCTCTCTTGGAGACCTTGGAGACATCTGTTGACTCCCCACCTCCACGTCCATCTTCGGTGCTTCGGATTCCTCATCCGAACTTGCCGAAATAAAGTCTGCCGCTCATCCATCCCTCACGCGATGCTCTCCGGTTGGTGGTGATGCGAGGATGTCACCCTCATTCACGTCCTCCGGCGTCTCCCCCTCAAGGAGTGACATCCACTCCCCCCTCTTGGAGAGACCTGCCTCCTTGTATGTTCAACGGCTTTTCTCGTCGAACGTGACGTCGCGACTCCGCACAATCTGCTGCCTACTTGGGTCAAAGAGTCGATACGCCTTGCTTCTGCTCTCATATCCAAGGAAAAAACACCGGCGGGTACGCGGGTCCAACTTGCTCCGTCTCTCACGTGCCTGCACCATTGCATGTGCAACACAACCAAACGTGCGGAGGTGACCTACTGCCGGCTTCCTCCCGCTCCACACCTCTTGTGGCGTCTTCCACGCATTGCTCTCCTTGTCCTTCAGCGGCTTCGTCGGCATGAGTTTCATGATGTACGCTGCTGTCCTTGCCGCCTCCGTCCAATACCGTTGTGTAAGGCCGGCGTCGCTCAACATGGATCGCACCATGTTAAGGATTATGCGATTCGCTCTCTCTACAACGCCATTTTGTTGTGGGGAGTGTGGAGTTGTTTTCTGCCACTCAATCCCCTTGCTCTTCATCCACCCAAGGCACCCTGCATATTTACCGCTGTTGTCACTCCGGAACGCCTTCACCTTCAACTCTGTTTGCCGCTCCACATCAGCCACAAACTCTTGCATGCACACAAGGACCTCACTCTTCCGCTTCATTGGATAGAGGTAGAGTTTCCGGCTGTGGTCATCGATGAAGGTGAGGAAGTAGCGAGCTCCGCTGATGGAGCTCTCAAGCGGTCCACACACATCTGTGTGTACCACGGCCAGTTTTGCCGATGCACGCGTCCCCTTGGCGACAAACGGCTGCCGAGTTGATTTGCCAATGATGCATGGCTCACACACGGTGTCCTTGGTTCCATCAAGGCCGCTGATTTGGAGACCCCGCACCACTTCCCTGTTAGCCATCTCTTTCACTGTTGATGGAGAAATGTGGCAGAGTCGGCGGTGCCATAGGTCCAAATCTCCTCCATCCTTCGTTGCAAGGTGGGCGGCGTTGGACCCCACCCGGCTGCTGAGGATCTTTGCGCGTAGCAGGTACAAGTCGTCCTCCCTCTTGGCACGCGCAATCACCTCACCTTTGCCCTCTTTGCGGATGACGGCCTCCTTCTTTGTGAAGAGCACCTCAAGTCCCTTGTCGGTAAGGCGGCTGATGGAGAGCAGGTTTGCCCCAAAGTTAGGCATATGCAGCACATCGTAGATTGTGCTTGTGACAGGTTTTCCATCCACAATTGACTCAATGCGGACGTTACCCTCACCGGCGGCCACCTCTGTTTTTCCATTGGCCACCGTCATGCGTCTCTCCGAGGCGCCGTAGGTGACAAATGCCGCCCTGTTGCATTGCGTGTGGCGGCCTGATCCGGAGTCGATGACCACAACTCCCGGATCCTTCAAGTTGGTGGAGTTGTACGCCATAAGGGCGTGCTCATCTTTCTTCCCGCCCCGCTGCGACCGATCTGTTTTCTTCTTAGGACAGTTGCGCGCGTAGTGGCCCTCCTTGCCGCAGTTGAAGCACTCCCCCTTCTTGTCACCCTTCTTAGTGCCCTGTTTGGCACCCTTCCACTTGTCGCTTCGGCCTCCACTTTGAGGATGAACCGTGTAAGCTGAACTTGATGCCACTGCACTCTCTCAACCGCCACGTCGCATCCACTCATTGCGTACGTACTCAGCAACCGTGGGGTACTTCAGCTCGTCGGAAGGCCAGCCACCAAGGACTGTGATCATGGGACTCCAACTGTCTGGCAAGGCCAGAAAGAGGATCATAGCTTGCAACTGAGAGTCGACCTCCCAACCCGTGGCCATGCACTCCGCTGCGAGGGACTCAATCTGCTGCATGATCTCCATGATGTTGTCGCATTTGTTGGCTCGGAGGGTGACAAGCCGTTTGAAGATGAAGAGCTGGTTGGCAAGATTGCTTGACTGGTAGATGGAGCAGAGTTTTGACCATGCGTCCGCGGCCAGGGTGCATCCTTGGATGTGCCCAAGTTGTGGTGGGCATAACGCGGACACAAGGAGCGCCAACGCCTTTTTGTTGCGCTTCTTGTATGCCTCCTTCACCTCAGCCGTTGCAGTCTCCGGNTAAGGACAGTGCGGCTGCTCTCTTGCACGCTGGTTGCCATGTCTTGCTGTTGGAAGCGTGAAATCAAGCTGGCTTTGAACCCCTTAGAGGCGTGGGCCCATAACCCTTTGTTGGCCTGAGGGTAAGTGTGCACCCTGGAGGGTCCCTAGCAGTGGCTGTTTCACACCACCAACTGTTTTTGGAGAGACTGAAACTCTGGAGGCAACTGGTTCCAAGGATGGAAAAATCTGGTCAGAAAGTGAGGCAATAGTTTTGGCCTCAATTGACTGGGAATTAACACTTTATCAAGGCTCATAAGCAGTAGAATTTTATAGCCACTGATCTAAGATTTCCAGAACACCAAAGTATGCCAGATTTGGAGCTTCCTAGCAGATTCTATGGCTTCTAGAGTGCTCCTTGGTAGGCTGTCCTTTTCCCACCTAGGAAGGCATTCCTTCCCTCCTCTAGAAGCTTCTGCCTCTTCCCAGATTCATCAGCTTGCTTCTAGTAGGAGGGAAGGTGTCCAGAAGACCAAGACACCTCTAGATGCCTTGTAGGACAAGTCACCCCTTCTAGAAGGTGTACCACCTTCCTGGATCCTCGCCTGGCCTTCTAGAAACTTAAAGAGGAACTATAGAGGTTGAGCTAGCTTCCTGGCATCTATTTTCCACCTCCCTTGAGGCAGGGCAGAATTTCATCTTGTGGGACTTGAAACCGGGCCCCTGCCTCTAGAGGTGGACACCATTAACCACTAAGCCACTAAGGCTTGTCTTTTTGGTGTTCCTTTTTGGAGTCACTCCTGCCATGGTGAGGTGCATCATTCCAACATGCCTGATGCGTGTGCCTGATGCTTGTGCCTGATGCTTAGGCCTGATGCGTGTGCCTGATTCTTGTCCCTGATGCATGTGGCTGATGCTTGTAACTGATGCTTGTACCTGATTCTCGTGCCTGATGCTTCTGCCTGATTGTTGTGCCTGGTGCTTGTGCCTGATTCTTCTGCCTGGTGCGTGTGCCTGATGCTTGTGCCTGATTCTTGTGCCTGATGCTTGTGCCTGATGCTTGTGCCTGATGCTTGTGCCTGATGCTTG
>SZWC01019352.1:13363-28717 GCA_023375785.1 Penium margaritaceum | reverse complement strand
ATGCTTGTGCCTCATGCTTGTGCCTCATGCTTGTGCCTGATGCTTGTGCCTGATGCTTGTGCCTGATGCTTGTGCCTGATGCTTGTGCCTGATGCTTGTGCCTGAATCTTGAGCCTGATGCTTGTGCATGATGCTCGTGCCTGATTCTTGTAATTGATGCTTGTGCCTGATGCTTGTGCCTGATGCTTGTGCATGATGCTTTTGCCTGATGCTTGTGTCCAATGCTTGTGCCTGATGCTTGTGCCTGACGGTTGTTCCCGATGCTTGTGCCTTATTCTTGTGCCTGATGCTCTTGCCTGATGCTTGTACCTGATTCTTGTGCCTGATTCTTGTGCCTGATAATGGTGCCTAATGCTTGTGCCTGATCCTTGTGCCTTAATCTTGTGCCTGATTCTTGTGCCTGATGCTTGTGCCTGATGCTTGTGCCTCATGCTTGTGCCTGATGCTTTTGCCTGATGCATGTGACTGGTGCTCGTGCCTGATGCTTGTGCCTGATGCTTGTCCCTGATTCTTTTACCTGATGCTTGTGCCTGATGCTTGTGCCTGATGCTTGTGCCTGATGCTTGTGCCTGATGCTTGTTCCTGATTCTTGTGTCCGATGCTTGTGTCTGATGCGTGTGCCTGATGCATGTGCCTGATGCTTGTGCCTGATGATTGTGCCTCGTGCTTGTGGCTCATGCTTGTGCCTCATGCTTCTGCCTCACGCTTGAGCCTGGTGCTTGTGCCTGATGCTTGGGCCTGATGCTTGTTCCTAATGCTTGTTCCTGATGCTTTTGCCTGATGCTTGCGCCTGATGCTTGTGCCTGATGCTTGCGCCTGATGCTTGTGCCTGATGCTTGTGCCTGATTCTTGTGCCTGATTCTTGTGCCTTATTCTTGTGCCTGATTCTTGTGCCTGATTCTTGTGCCTGTCACTTGTGCCTGATGCTTGTGCCTGATGCTTGTGCCTGATGATTGTTCCCGATTCTTGTGCCTGATGCTCGTGCCTGATGCTTGTGCCTGATGCTTGTGCCTGGTGCTTGTACCTGATACTTGTGCCTGATGCGTTTGCCTGATGCTTGTGCCTGATGCTTGTGCCTGATGCTTGTGCCTGATTCTTGTAACCGATGCTTGTGCCTGATGCTTGTGCCTGATGCTTGTGCCGGATGCTTGTCCATGATGCTTGTCCCTGATTCTTGTGTCTGATGCTTGTCCCTGATGATCGTGCTTGATGCTTGTGCCTGCTTCTCGAGCCTGATGCTTGTACCTGATGCTTGTGCCTGATGCTTGTGTCTGATGTTTTTGCCTGATGCTTGCGCCTGATTCTTGTGCTTGATGCTTGTGCCTGATTGTCGAGCTTTGTGCTTGAGCCTGATTCTTGTGCCTGGTGCTTATGGCTGATGCTTGTGCCTGATTCTTGTGCCTGATGCTTGTGCCTGGTGCTTGCGCCTGATGCTGGTGCCCGATGCTTGTGCCTGGTGCTTGTGCCTAGTGCTTGTGCCTGATGGTGTGCCTGATGCGCGTGCCTGATTCTTGTGCCTGATTCTTGTGCCTGATGCTTGTGCCTGATGCTTGTGCCTGATTCTTGTGCCTAAAGCTTGTTCCTGATGCTTGTGCCTGATGCTTGTGCCTGATGCGTGTACCTGAAGCTTGTGCCTGATTCTTTTGCCTGATGCTTGAGCCTGATGCATGTGCCTGATGCTTGTGCATTATTCTTGTGCCCGATGCTTGTGCCTGATGCTTGTGCCTGATGCTCGTGCCTGATGTTTTTGCCTGATGCTTGTGCCTGATGCTTGTGCCTGATGCTTGTGCCTGATGCTTGTTCCTGATGCTTGTGTCCGATTCGTGTGCCTTATGCTTGTGTCTGACGCTTGTGCCGGATGCTGAAGCCTGATTCTTGTGCCTGATGCTTGTGCCTGATGCTTGTGCCTGATGCTTGTGCCTGATTCTTGTGCCTCATGCTTGTGCCTAATGCTTGTGCCTGATGCTTGTGCCTGAATCTTGTGCCTGATTCTTGTGCCTGATGCTTGTTCCTGATGCTTGTGCCTCATGCTTGTGCTGATGCTTGTGCCCGATGCTTGTGCCTAATGCTTGTGTCTGATGCTTCTGCCTGCTGCTTATGCCTGATGCTTGTGCCTGATGCTTATGCCTGATTCTTGTGCCTGGTGCGTGTGCCCGATGCTTGTGCCTGATGCTTGCGCCTGATGCTTGTGCCTGATGCTTCTGCCTGATGCTTATGCCTGATTCTTGTGCCTGATACTGGTGCCTAATGCTTGTGCCTGACGCTTGTGCCGGATGCTGAAGCCTGATTCTTGTGCCTGGTGCGTGTGCCCGATGCTTGTGCCTGATGCTTGCGCCTGATGCTTGTGCCTGATGCTTCTGCCTGATGCTTATGCCTGATTCTTGTGCCTGATACTGGTGCCTAATGCTTGTGCCTGACGCTTGTGCCGGATGCTGAAGCCTGATTCTTGTGCCTGGTGCGTGTGCCCGATGCTTGTGCCTGATGCTTGCGCCTGATGCTTGTGCCTGATGCTTCTGCCTGATGCTTATGCCTGATTCTTGTGCCTGATACTGGTGCCTAATGCTTGTGCCTGACGCTTGTGCCGGATGCTGAAGCCTGATTCTTGTGCCTGGTGCGTGTGCCCGATGCTTGTGCCTGATGCTTGCGCCTGATGCTTGTGCCTGATGCTTCTGCCTGATGCTTATGCCTGATTCTTGTGCCTGATACTGGTGCCTAATGCTTGTGCCTGACGCTTGTGCCGGATGCTGAAGCCTGATTCTTGTGCCTGGTGCGTGTGCCCGATGCTTGTGCCTGATGCTTGCGCCTGATGCTTGTGCCTGATGCTTCTGCCTGATGCTTATGCCTGATTCTTGTGCCTGATACTGGTGCCTAATGCTTGTGCCTGACGCTTGTGCCGGATGCTGAAGCCTGATTCTTGTGCCTGGTGCGTGTGCCCGATGCTTGTGCCTGATGCTTGCGCCTGATGCTTGTGCCTGATGCTTCTGCCTGATGCTTATGCCTGATTCTTGTGCCTGATACTGGTGCCTAATGCTTGTGCCTGACGCTTGTGCCGGATGCTGAAGCCTGATTCTTGTGCCTGGTGCGTGTGCCCGATGCTTGTGCCTGATGCTTGCGCCTGATGCTTGTGCCTGATGCTTCTGCCTGATGCTTATGCCTGATTCTTGTGCCTGATACTGGTGCCTAATGCTTGTGCCTGACGCTTGTGCCGGATGCTGAAGCCTGATTCTTGTGCCTGGTGCGTGTGCCCGATGCTTGTGCCTGATGCTTGCGCCTGATGCTTGTGCCTGATGCTTCTGCCTGATGCTTATGCCTGATTCTTGTGCCTGATACTGGTGCCTAATGCTTGTGCCTGACGCTTGTGCCGGATGCTGAAGCCTGATTCTTGTGCCTGGTGCGTGTGCCCGATGCTTGTGCCTGATGCTTGCGCCTGATGCTTGTGCCTGATGCTTCTGCCTGATGCTTATGCCTGATTCTTGTGCCTGATACTGGTGCCTAATGCTTGTGCCTGACGCTTGTGCCGGATGCTGAAGCCTGATTCTTGTGCCTGGTGCGTGTGCCCGATGCTTGTGCCTGATGCTTGCGCCTGATGCTTGTGCCTGATGCTTCTGCCTGATGCTTATGCCTGATTCTTGTGCCTGATACTGGTGCCTAATGCTTGTGCCTGACGCTTGTGCCGGATGCTGAAGCCTGATTCTTGTGCCTGGTGCGTGTGCCCGATGCTTGTGCCTGATGCTTGCGCCTGATGCTTGTGCCTGATGCTTCTGCCTGATGCTTATGCCTGATTCTTGTGCCTGATACTGGTGCCTAATGCTTGTGCCTGACGCTTGTGCCGGATGCTGAAGCCTGATTCTTGTGCCTGGTGCGTGTGCCCGATGCTTGTGCCTGATGCTTGCGCCTGATGCTTGTGCCTGATGCTTCTGCCTGATGCTTATGCCTGATTCTTGTGCCTGATACTGGTGCCTAATGCTTGTGCCTGACGCTTGTGCCGGATGCTGAAGCCTGATTCTTGTGCCTGGTGCGTGTGCCCGATGCTTGTGCCTGATGCTTGCGCCTGATGCTTGTGCCTGATGCTTCTGCCTGATGCTTATGCCTGATTCTTGTGCCTGATACTGGTGCCTAATGCTTGTGCCTGACGCTTGTGCCGGATGCTGAAGCCTGATTCTTGTGCCTGGTGCGTGTGCCCGATGCTTGTGCCTGATGCTTGCGCCTGATGCTTGTGCCTGATGCTTCTGCCTGATGCTTATGCCTGATTCTTGTGCCTGATACTGGTGCCTAATGCTTGTGCCTGACGCTTGTGCCGGATGCTGAAGCCTGATTCTTGTGCCTGGTGCGTGTGCCCGATGCTTGTGCCTGATGCTTGCGCCTGATGCTTGTGCCTGATGCTTCTGCCTGATGCTTATGCCTGATTCTTGTGCCTGATACTGGTGCCTAATGCTTGTGCCTGACGCTTGTGCCGGATGCTGAAGCCTGATTCTTGTGCCTGGTGCGTGTGCCCGATGCTTGTGCCTGATGCTTGCGCCTGATGCTTGTGCCTGATGCTTCTGCCTGATGCTTATGCCTGATTCTTGTGCCTGATACTGGTGCCTAATGCTTGTGCCTGACGCTTGTGCCGGATGCTGAAGCCTGATTCTTGTGCCTGGTGCGTGTGCCCGATGCTTGTGCCTGATGCTTGCGCCTGATGCTTGTGCCTGATGCTTCTGCCTGATGCTTATGCCTGATTCTTGTGCCTGATACTGGTGCCTAATGCTTGTGCCTGACGCTTGTGCCGGATGCTGAAGCCTGATTCTTGTGCCTGGTGCGTGTGCCCGATGCTTGTGCCTGATGCTTGCGCCTGATGCTTGTGCCTGATGCTTCTGCCTGATGCTTATGCCTGATTCTTGTGCCTGATACTGGTGCCTAATGCTTGTGCCTGACGCTTGTGCCGGATGCTGAAGCCTGATTCTTGTGCCTGGTGCGTGTGCCCGATGCTTGTGCCTGATGCTTGCGCCTGATGCTTGTGCCTGATGCTTCTGCCTGATGCTTATGCCTGATTCTTGTGCCTGATACTGGTGCCTAATGCTTGTGCCTGACGCTTGTGCCGGATGCTGAAGCCTGATTCTTGTGCCTGGTGCGTGTGCCCGATGCTTGTGCCTGATGCTTGCGCCTGATGCTTGTGCCTGATGCTTCTGCCTGATGCTTATGCCTGATTCTTGTGCCTGATACTGGTGCCTAATGCTTGTGCCTGACGCTTGTGCCGGATGCTGAAGCCTGATTCTTGTGCCTGGTGCGTGTGCCCGATGCTTGTGCCTGATGCTTGCGCCTGATGCTTGTGCCTGATGCTTCTGCCTGATGCTTATGCCTGATTCTTGTGCCTGATACTGGTGCCTAATGCTTGTGCCTGACGCTTGTGCCGGATGCTGAAGCCTGATTCTTGTGCCTGGTGCGTGTGCCCGATGCTTGTGCCTGATGCTTGCGCCTGATGCTTGTGCCTGATGCTTCTGCCTGATGCTTATGCCTGATTCTTGTGCCTGATACTGGTGCCTAATGCTTGTGCCTGACGCTTGTGCCGGATGCTGAAGCCTGATTCTTGTGCCTGGTGCGTGTGCCCGATGCTTGTGCCTGATGCTTGCGCCTGATGCTTTTAGCTGACGCCTGTGCCTGATGCTTGTGCCTGCTTCTTGTGCCTGATTCTTGTGCCTGATGCTTGTGCCTGATGCTTGTGCCTGATGCTTGTGCCTGATGAAAGTGCCTGATGCTTGTGTCCGATGCTTGTGCCTGATGCTTGTGCCTTATGCTTGCTCCTTATGCTTGTGCCTGATGCTTGTGCCTAATTCTTGTGCCTGAAGCATGTGCCTGATGCTTGTGCATGGCCCTTGTGCCTGACGCTTGTGCCTGATGCTCGTGCCTCATTCTTGTACCTGATGCTTGTGCCTGATGCTTGTACCTGATGCCTGGGCCTGATTCTTGTGCCTGATGCTTGTGCCTGATGCTTGTACCTGATGCTTGTGCCTGATTATTGTGCCTGAATCTTTTGCCTGATTTTTTTGCCTGATTCCTTTGCCTGATGCTTGTGCCTCATGCTTGTGCCTCATTCTTGTGCCTGATGCTTGTGCCTAATGCTTGTGCCTGACGCTTGTGCCTGATGCTTGTACCTGATGCTTGTGCATAATGCTTGTGCCTGATGCTTGTGCCTGATTCTTGTGCCTGATGCTTTTCCCTGATGCTTGTTCCTGATGCTTTTGCCTGATGCTTGTGCTGATGCTTGTGCCTGATGCTTGTGCCTGATGCTTTTGCTGGATGCTTGTACCTGATGCTTGTGCCTGATGCTTGTGCCTGAAGCTTGTGCCTGATGCTTTTGCCTGATTCTCGTGCCTGATGTGTGTGCCTGATGCTTGTGCCTCATGCTTGTGCCTGATGCTTGTGCCTCATGCTCGTGCCTGATGCTTGTGCCTGATGCTTGTGCCTGATGCTTGTGCGTGATGCTTGTGCCTGATTCTTGTGCCCGATGCATGTGCCCTATGCTTTTGCCTGATTCATGTGCCTCATGCTTGTGCCTCATTCTTGTGCCTCATGCTTGAGCCTCATGCTTGTGCCTGATGCTTGTGTCCGATGCTTGTGCCTGATGCTTGTGCCTGACGCTTGTTCTTGATGCTTGTGCCCGATTCTTGTGCCTGATTCTTGTGCCTGATTTCTGTGCCTAATGCTTGTGCCTGATCCTTGTGCCTGAATCTTGTGCCTGATTCTTGTGCCTGATGCTTGTGCCTGATGCTTGTGCCTCATGCTTGTGCCTGATGCTTTTCCCTGATGCATGTAACTGATGCTCGTGCCTGATGCGTGTGCCTGATGATTGTCCCTGATGCTTGTACCTGATGCTTGTGCCTGATGCTTGTGCCTGATGCTTGTTCCTGATTCTTGTGTCCGATGCTTGTGTCTGATGCGTGTGCCTGATTCATTTGCCTGATGCTTGTGCCTGATGATTGTGCCTCGTGCTTGTGGCTCATGCTTGTGCGTCATGCTTGTGCCTCACGCTTGTGCCTGGTCCTTATGCCTGATGCTTGTGCCTGATGCTTGTTCCTAATGCTTGTTCCTGATGCTTTTTCCTGATGCTTGCGCCTGATGCTTGTGCCTGATGCTTGTGCCTGATGCTTGTGCCTGATGGTCGTGCCTGATTCTTGTGCCTGATTCTTGTGCCTGATGCTTGTGCTTGACACTTGTGCCTGATGCTTGTGCCTGATGCTTGTGCCTGATGATTGTGCCCGATTTTTGTGCCTGATTCTCGTGCCTGATGCTTGTGCCTGATGCTTGTGCCTGGTGCTTGTACCTGATGCTTGTGCCTGATGCTTTTTCCTGATGCTTGTGCCTGATGCTTGTGCCTGATGCTTGTGCCTGATTCTTGTGCCTGATGCTTGTGCATGATGCTTGTCCCTAATTCTTGTGTCTCATGCTTGTCCCTGATGATCGTGCTTGATGCTTGTGCCTGCTTCTCGTGCCTGATGCTTGTACCTGATGCTTGTTCCTGATGCTTGTGCCTGATGCTTTTGCCTGATGCTTGCGCCTGATTCTTGTGCTTGATGCTTGTGCCTGATTGTTGAGCTTGGTGCTTGTGCCTGATTCTTGTGCCTGGTGCTTGTGCCTGATGCTTGTGCCTGATGCGTGTGCCTGATGCGTGTGCCTGATGCATGTGCCTGATGCTTGTGCCCGATGCTTGTGCCTAATGCTTGTGCCTAATGCTTGCGCCTGATGCTTGTGCCTGATGCTTCTGCCTGATGCTTGCGACTGATGCTCGTGCCTGATGCGTGTGCCTGATGCATGTGCCTGATGCTTGTGCCCGATGCTTGTGCCTAATGCTTGTGCCTAATGCTTGCGCCTGATGCTTGTGCCTGATGCTTCTGCCTGATGCTTGCGACTGATGCTCGTGCCTGATGCGTGTGCCTGATGCATGTGCCTGATGCTTGTGCCCGATGCTTGTGCCTAATGCTTGTGCCTAATGCTTGCGCCTGATGCTTGTGCCTGATGCTTCTGCCTGATGCTTGCGACTGATGCTCGTGCCTGATGCGTGTGCCTGATGCATGTGCCTGATGCTTGTGCCCGATGCTTGTGCCTAATGCTTGTGCCTAATGCTTGCGCCTGATGCTTGTGCCTGATGCTTCTGCCTGATGCTTGCGACTGATGCTCGTGCCTGATGCGTGTGCCTGATGCATGTGCCTGATGCTTGTGCCCGATGCTTGTGCCTAATGCTTGTGCCTAATGCTTGCGCCTGATGCTTGTGCCTGATGCTTGTGCCTGATTCTTGTGCCTGATGCTTGTGCCTGATGCTTGTGCCTGATGCTTGTGCCTGAT
Source organism: Penium margaritaceum (assembly GCA_023375785.1). Taxonomy (NCBI): domain Eukaryota; kingdom Viridiplantae; phylum Streptophyta; class Zygnematophyceae; order Desmidiales; family Peniaceae; genus Penium; species Penium margaritaceum. The sequence continues at coordinate 20,398 of SZWC01019352.1, read as the reverse complement.
TCTTGTGCCTGATGCTTGTGCCTAATGCTTGTGCCTAATGCTAGCGCCTGAATCTTGTGCCTGATTCTTGTGCCTGATACTTGTTCCTGATGCTTGTGCCTCATGCTTGTGCTGATGCTTGTGCCCGATGCTTGTGCCTAATGCTTGTGTCTGATGCTTCTGCCTGCTGCATATGCCTGATGCTTGTGCCTGATGCTTGTGCCTGATTGATGTGCCTGATGCTTGTGTCTAATGTGTGTGCCTGATGCGTGTGCCTGATGCGTGTGCCTGATTCTTGTGCCTGATGCTTGTGCCACGTGCTTGTGGCTCATGCTTCTGCCTCATGCTTGTGCCCCATGCTTTTGCCTGATGCTAGTGCGTGATGCTTGTGCCTGATGATTGTGCCTGATGCTTGTGCCTGATGCTTTTAGCTGACGCTTGTGCCTGATGCTTTTGCCTTATGCTTGTGCCTGATGCTTGTGCTGTATGCTTGTGCCTGATGCTTGCTCCTGATGCTTCTGCCTGATGCTTTTTCCTGATGCTTGCGCCTGATGCTTGTGCCTGATTCTTGTGCCTGATGTTTGTGCCTGATGCTCATGCCTGCTTCTTGTGCCTGACTCTTGTTCCTGATGCTTGTGCCTGATGCTTGTGCCTGATGCTTGTAGCTGATGCTTGTCCACGATGCTTGTCCCTGATTCTTGTGTCTGATGCTTGTCCCTGATGCTTGTGCCTGATGCTTGTGCCTGATGCTTGTGCCTGATGCTTAGGCCTGATGCTTGTGCCTTATGCTTGTGCCTGATGCATGTGGCTAATGCTTGTGACTGATGCTTGTACCTGATTTTCGTGCCTGATGCTTGTGCCTGATTGTTGTGCTTGGTGCTTATGCCTGATTCTTGTGCCTGGTGCGTGTGCCCGATGCTTGTGCCTGATTCTTGTGCCTGATGCTTGTGCCTGATGCTTGTGCCTGATGCTTGTGCCTGACGCTTGTGCCTGATGCTTGTGTCTGATGCTTGTGCCTGATGCTTGTGCCTGACGCTTGTGCCTGATGCTTGTGTCTGATGCTTGTGCCTGATGCTTGTGCCTGACGCTTGTGCCTGATGCTTGTGTCTGATGCTTGTGCCTGATGCTTGTGCCTGACGCTTGTGCCTGATGCTTGTGTCTGATGCTTGTGCCTGATGCTTGTGCCTGACGCTTGTGCCTGATGCTTGTGTCTGATGCTTGTGCCTGATGCTTGTGCCTGACGCTTGTGCCTGATGCTTGTGTCTGATGCTTGTGCCTGATGCTTGTGCCTGACGCTTGTGCCTGATGCTTGTGTCTGATGCTTGTGCCTGATGCTTGTGCCTGACGCTTGTGCCTGATGCTTGTGTCTGATGCTTGTGCCTGATGCTTGTGCCTGACGCTTGTGCCTGATGCTTGTGTCTGATGCTTGTGCCTGATGCTTGTGCCTGACGCTTGTGCCTGATGCTTGTGTCTGATGCTTGTGCCTGATGCTTGTGCCTGACGCTTGTGCCTGATGCTTGTGTCTGATGCTTGTGCCTGATGCTTGTGCCTGACGCTTGTGCCTGATGCTTGTGTCTGATGCTTGTGCCTGATGCTTGTGCCTGACGCTTGTGCCTGATGCTTGTGTCTGATGCTTGTGCCTGATGCTTGTGCCTGACGCTTGTGCCTGATGCTTGTGTCTGATGCTTGTGCCTGATGCTTGTGCCTGACGCTTGTGCCTGATGCTTGTGTCTGATGCTTGTGCCTGATGCTTGTGCCTGACGCTTGTGCCTGATGCTTGTGTCTGATGCTTGTGCCTGATGCTTGTGCCTGACGCTTGTGCCTGATGCTTGTGTCTGATGCTTGTGCCTGATGCTTGTGCCTGACGCTTGTGCCTGATGCTTGTGTCTGATGCTTGTGCCTGATGCTTGTGCCTGACGCTTGTGCCTGATGCTTGTGTCTGATGCTTGTGCCTGATGCTTGTGCCTGACGCTTGTGCCTGATGCTTGTGTCTGATGCTTGTGCCTGATGCTTGTGCCTGACGCTTGTGCCTGATGCTTGTGTCTGATGCTTGTGCCTGATGCTTGTGCCTGACGCTTGTGCCTGATGCTTGTGTCTGATGCTTGTGCCTGATGCTTGTGCCTGACGCTTGTGCCTGATGCTTGTGTCTGATGCTTGTGCCTGATGCTTGTGCCTGACGCTTGTGCCTGATGCTTGTGTCTGATGCTTGTGCCTGATGCTTGTGCCTGACGCTTGTGCCTGATGCTTGTGTCTGATGCTTGTGCCTGATGCTTGTGCCTGACGCTTGTGCCTGATGCTTGTGTCTGATGCTTGTGCCTGATGCTTGTGCCTGACGCTTGTGCCTGATGCTTGTGTCTGATGCTTGTGCCTGATGCTTGTGCCTGACGCTTGTGCCTGATGCTTGTGTCTGATGCTTGTGCCTGATGCTTGTGCCTGACGCTTGTGCCTGATGCTTGTGTCTGATGCTTGTGCCTGATGCTTGTGCCTGACGCTTGTGCCTGATGCTTGTGTCTGATGCTTGTGCCTGATGCTTGTGCCTGACGCTTGTGCCTGATGCTTGTGTCTGATGCTTGTGCCTGATGCTTGTGCCTGACGCTTGTGCCTGATGCTTGTGTCTGATGCTTGTGCCTGATGCTTGTGCCTGACGCTTGTGCCTGATGCTTGTGTCTGATGCTTGTGCCTGATGCTTGTGCCTGACGCTTGTGCCTGATGCTTGTGTCTGATGCTTGTGCCTGATGCTTGTGCCTGACGCTTGTGCCTGATGCTTGTGTCTGATGCTTGTGCCTGATGCTTGTGCCTGACGCTTGTGCCTGATGCTTGTGTCTGATGCTTGTGCCTGATGCTTGTGCCTGACGCTTGTGCCTGATGCTTGTGTCTGATGCTTGTGCCTGATGCTTGTGCCTGACGCTTGTGCCTGATGCTTGTGTCTGATGCTTGTGCCTGATGCTTGTGCCTGACGCTTGTGCCTGATGCTTGTGTCTGATGCTTGTGCCTGATGCTTGTGCCTGACGCTTGTGCCTGATGCTTGTGTCTGATGCTTGTGCCTGATGCTTGTGCCTGACGCTTGTGCCTGATGCTTGTGTCTGATGCTTGTGCCTGATGCTTGTGCCTGACGCTTGTGCCTGATGCTTGTGTCTGATGCTTGTGCCTGATGCTTGTGCCTGACGCTTGTGCCTGATGCTTGTGTCTGATGCTTGTGCCTGATGCTTGTGCCTGACGCTTGTGCCTGATGCTTGTGTCTGATGCTTGTGCCTGATGCTTGTGCCTGACGCTTGTGCCTGATGCTTGTGCCTCATGCTTGCTCCTCATGCTTGTGCCTGATGCTTGTGCCTAATGCTTGTGCCTGACGCTTGTGCCTGATGCTTGTGTCCGATGCTTGTGCATGGCCCTTGTGCCTGACGCCTGTGCGTGATGCTTGTGCCTGCTTCTTGTACCTGATTCTTGTGCCTGATGCTTGTACCTGATGCTTGTGCCTGATTCTTGTGCCTGATGCTTGTGCCTAATGCTTGTACCTGATGCTTGTGCCTGATTATTGTGCCTGATGATTTTGCCTGATTCTTTTGCCCGATGCTTGTGCCTGAATCTTTTGCCTGTTTCTTTTGCCTGATGCTTGTGCCTGATGCTTCTGCCTGATGCTTGTGCCTCATGCTTGTGCCTGATGCTTGTGCCTAATGCTTGTGCCTGACACTTGTGCCTGATGCTTGTGCCTGATGCTTGTGCATGATGCTTGTGCCTGATGCTTGTGCCTGATGCTTGTTCATGATGCTTTTGCCTGATGCTTGTGCCTGACACTTGTGCCTGATGCTTGTGCCTGATGCTTGTGCATGATGCTTGTGCCTGATGCTTGTGCCTGATGCTTGTTCATGATGCTTTTGCCTGATGCTTGTTCCTGATGCTTTTGCCTGATGCTTGTGCTGATGCTTGTGCCTGATGCTTGTGCCTGATGTTGTGCTGGATGCTTGTACCTGATGCATGTGCCTGATGCTTGTGCCTGATGCTTGTGCCTGATGCTTGTGCCTGATTCTTGTGCCTGATGTGTTTGCCTGATGCGTGTGCCTGGTACTTGTGCCTCATGCTCGTGCCTGATGCTTGTGCCTTGTGCTTGTGGCTCATGCTTGTGCCTCCCGCTTTGGCCTCACGCTTGTGCCTGATTCTTTTGCCTGATGTTTGTGCCTGATGCTTGTGCCTGATGCTTGTGCCTGAGGCTTGCTCCTGATGCTTGTGCCTGATGCTTGCGCATGATGCTTGTGCCTGATGCTTCTGCCTGATGCGTGTTCCTGATGCTCGTGCCTGATTCTTGTGCCTGATGCTTGTGCCTGATGCTTGTACCTAATGTTTGTGCCTGATGCTTGTGGCTGATGCTTGTGCCTCATGCTTGTGCCTCATGCTTGTGCCTGATGCTAGTGCCTAATCCTTGTGCCTGACACTTGTGCCTGATGCTTATGCCTGATGCTTGTGCCTGATGCTTGTGCCTGATGCTTGTGCCTGATGCTTGTGCCTGATGCTTGTGCCTGATTCTTTAGCCTGATGCTTGTGCCTGATGCTTGTGCCTGATGCTCGTGCTTGATGCTTGTGCCTGATGCTTGTGCCTGATGCTAGTGCCTGATGCTTGTGTCTGATGCTTGTGCCTGATGCTTGTGCCTGATGCTAGTGCCTGATGCTTGTGTCTGATGCTTGTGCCTGATGCTTGTGCCTGATGCTAGTGCCTGATGCTTGTGTCTGATGCTTGTGCCTGATGCTTGTGCCTGATGCTAGTGCCTGATGCTTGTGTCTGATGCTTGTGCCTGATGCTTGTGCCTGATGCTAGTGCCTGATGCTTGTGTCTGATGCTTGTGCCTGATGCTTGTGCCTGATGCTAGTGCCTGATGCTTGTGTCTGATGCTTGTGCCTGATGCTTGTGCCTGATGCTAGTGCCTGATGCTTGTGTCTGATGCTTGTGCCTGATGCTTGTGCCTGATGCTAGTGCCTGATGCTTGTGTCTGATGCTTGTGCCTGATGCTTGTGCCTGATGCTAGTGCCTGATGCTTGTGTCCGATGCTTGTGCCTGACGCTTGTGCCTGACGCTTGTGCCTGATGCTTGTGTCCGATGCTTGTGCATGGCCCTTGTGCCTGACTCTTGTGCCTGATGCTTGTGCCTGATTCTTGTGCCTGATGCTTGTGCCTGATGCTTGTACCTGATGCTTGTGCCTCATGCTTGTGCCTGATGCTTGTGCCTGATGCTAGTGCCTGATGCTTGTGTCCGATGCTTGTGCCTGATGCTTTTGCCTTATGCTTGCTCCTCATGCTTATGCCTGATGCTTGTGCCTAATTCTTGTGCCTGACGCTTGTGCCTGATGCTTGTGTTCGATGCTTGTGCATGGCCCTTGTACCTAACGCTTGTGCCTGATGCTTGTGCCTGATTCCTGAACCTGATGCTTGTGCCTGATCCTTGTACCTGATGCCTGTGCCTGATTCTTGTGCCTGATGCTTGTGCCTGATGCTTGTACCTGATGCTTGTGCCTGATTATTGTGCCTGAGTCTTTTGCCTGATTCTTTTGCCTGATGCCTTTGCCTGATGCTTGTGCCTCATGCTTGTGCCTCATGCTTTTGCCTGATGCTTGTGCCTAATGCTTGTGCCTGACGCTTGTGCCTGATGCTTGTACCTGATGCTTGTGCATGATGCTTGTGCCTGATGCTTGTGCCTGATGCTTGTGCCTGATGCTTTTGCCTGATGCTTGTGCCTGATGCTTGTGCCTGACGCTTGTGCCTGATGCTTGTGCCTGATGCTTGTGCTTGATGCTTGTGCCTGATGCTAGTGCCTGATGCTTGTGTCCGATGCTTGTGCCTGACGCTTGTGCCTGATGCTTGTGCCTGATGCTTGTGCTTGATGCTTGTGCCTGATGCTAGTGCCTGATGCTTGTGTCCGATGCTTGTGCCTGACGCTTGTGCCTGATGCTTGTGCCTGATGCTTGTGCTTGATGCTTGTGCCTGATGCTAGTGCCTGATGCTTGTGTCCGATGCTTGTGCCTGACGCTTGTGCCTGATGCTTGTGCCTGATGCTTGTGCTTGATGCTTGTGCCTGATGCTAGTGCCTGATGCTTGTGTCCGATGCTTGTGCCTGACGCTTGTGCCTGATGCTTGTGCCTGATGCTTGTGCTTGATGCTTGTGCCTGATGCTAGTGCCTGATGCTTGTGTCCGATGCTTGTGCCTGACGCTTGTGCCTGATGCTTGTGCCTGATGCTTGTGCTTGATGCTTGTGCCTGATGCTAGTGCCTGATGCTTGTGTCCGATGCTTGTGCCTGACGCTTGTGCCTGATGCTTGTGTCCGATGCTTGTGTCCGATGCTTGTGCCTGATGCTTGTGCCTGATGCTTGTTCCTGATGCTGGTGCCTGATTCTTGTGCCTGATGCTTGTGCCTGATGCTCGTGCCTGACGCTCGTGCCTGATGCTTTTGCCCGACGCTTGTGCCTGATGCTTGTGCGTGATGCTTGTGCCTGATGCTTGTGCCGGATGCTTGTCTCTGATGCTTGTGTCTGATGCTTGTGCCTGATGCTTGTGCGTGATGCCTGTGCCTGACGCTTCTGCCTGATGCTTGTGCCTGATGCTTGTGCCTGAAACGTGTGCCTGATTCTTGTGCCCGATGCTTGTGCCTGATGCTTGTGCCTGAGGCTTGTGCCTGATGCCTGTGCCTGATGCTTGTGCCTCATGCTTGTGCCTGATACTTGTGCCTGATGCTTGTGCCTGATGCTTGTCCACGATGCTTGTCCCTGATCCTTGTGTCTGATGCTTGTCATTGATGATTGTGCCTGATTCTTGTGCCTACTGCTTGTGCCTCATGCTTGTAACTGATGCTTGTGTCGGATTCTTGTGCCTGATGCTTGTGCCTATTTATTGAGCCTGGTTCTTGTGCCTGATTCTTGTGCCTGGTGCTTGTGGCTGATGCTTGTGCCTGAATCTTGTGCCTGATGCTTGTGCCTGGTGCTTGTGCCTGATGCTGGTGCCCGATGCTTGTGCCTGGTGCTTGTGCCTAGTGCTTGTGCCTGATGCTGTGCCTGATGCTCGTGCATGATTCGTGT
>SZWC01019351.1:17222-37525 GCA_023375785.1 Penium margaritaceum | reverse complement strand
CAGATAAATGTAGTTTGTGATGCTGTTGCACGAGGTTGCATCTGTCAACAATGGATAATTGGGGTCCGACTTGTATCAGCGATGCCAAGTTTCCGGTCACGGGCAAAAACTTGCACATGCAGTCGGAAGTGGTTCATGCGTCTTTCGCTAAATATATTTAAATGGGTTTCATGTTTCCGACTTATCCTACTTTGGCAATTAACCAAAAACTATGAAACTGACGCAAACGTTGGTTCGACGCCTGTACACATCGTCAGCCGCCATGCCATGTTGCCAACAAACGAGTTCGCAGCGTTCAACGTGGCAAACCATCAACCTTAAGCTGACAACAAAGTAATACATTGTCGACAGCCAGCCAAACCGAGAGGATCCGGGTGGCGTCCTGTGTCGCTTTTGGCGAACGGTCCCTCGCGACACGTCCTCGGCGGGTCCGGTCGGGTTATTACCCGATACTCGATACCCGTGTGCCTGGGCTTATTCACAGGTGAGTGCTGGAAGCTTGGCGGCACCACCCTGAGATCCGTGGCTAGTTCTGCATCATTGTCGCCGCTGCCGCAGCTGTCTTGCTGTAGCAGCAAACAGACTGGAACACAGGAGCGCCGCAGAATGCCTACCTAGAATTCTGAGCTATTGTGACTTCAGTGCATGCGTCATGCACCTCCACAGTTCCAGTGATCAGCTGCCACCCTCCACATCACCTGACCCTGCCATTCTGTAGCAGAAAATCAGCGCACGGCCTAGCGGTAGCTGCAGTAGCCCCTGTCCTCCTATGAAAGGAGGAGAAGCACCATGTTACAGGTGCACACCTGACTGCAGACCGCAGCACCCCAGCAGCTATGACGTGCATCAGACCTGCCGCTGCAGCATTGCAGCCGCAGTAAAGCAGGAAGCGTGATAACTTGCACCTACAACTGTACTGACCTGTCACTGCCATGTTTGCATCAGCAGCAGCAGCGGCTACGACTGCACAGGTGCTGCAGCAACGAAAGCCGTACTAGGGCCATCTTCTGAACCGTCCACCACACTTACAGCCCTAGCATTGCAAGCACTGCATTACAAGAAAAACCAAAAGCAGCAGCAGCCTCAGCAGCAGGAGGGGCAGCAACTTTTGCAATGGCATTGGAAGTAGCAATATCGGCAGCAAACGCAGCAACAGCCACGACATTGGCAGCAGCAGTCGCGGGCAGCAGCAGCATTACAGCATTGCAGCGCTCCTGCGTTCACATTGCCATTTGCAGCGGCATTGGCAACAGCGTTAACTGTTGCAAAGACGTCAACCTGGTGCAGTCAGAGTATTCCATGGCAGACCTGGTCGGCTCCTACTCCAACAGGTGCGAGTCGCTGCGTCACGCATGGTGGTGGTACACGGGTGATGGCCGGTCTGCGACGCTGCACAACTTTGCATCACCAATGCCAGCACTACCTCTTCCTATATCAGTGAAAACCTCCCCGTCCGCTAGTCAGCGCGGCAGTCGCAAGTTAGCCAACGCAGCAATGGCCGACCACAACAAGGAGGCGCCCCTTGCCAATGCACAGTACACGCTCGCATTCTCAAGGGTGGCAGTAGGCATCATCGATGCAGCTGCCTCAGTGTCAGCTACTTTTGCTGCTACCGCACGTACCGCACACGCACATGTTGCCACCTCCACCGTTTGTGCCACTGAAGCCTACACAGAGGCTGCAGTGAGCCTTGGACCAGTGGCAGTGACAGCAGTTCACCTTGTCCAGCAGCTAGCAACATCTGCTGCTGAGGAGGCATCTGCAGCCGCATCGGCCGTCTCTGCCATCTCCTTGGCAGCATCAGCCATTCACATCTTCATGGCAGCAGCAATATCCTCAGCAGTATCATAGCCGTCTGTTGCCCGCTCTCACTTTGTCGCCGTCATCTCTGCCACAGCAACTGCGTCAACTCTGAGTGTGTCCGTACCCTTCGGGGGCTTTTGCATATTTTCCCCTTGATTCCCTTCCTCTCCGTCCTTGTTGCCGCTGCGACTGCATCAGTTCCTCTGCTCTTTGCCACCCCCCCCGCCAACTTGCATAGCCTGTCCACCATCCTACTGTCTTGCCTCGTCTCCTTAGTGATGTGCCTAGGGTGCGTCTTTTGCGGTTGGGCTGTCGGGCAGCACAGTGAAGACCACCCATACACCCGCTTTGAATTTCCCATGCCCACCGGAGTGGGGGAAACTCTGCGGATTTTTTTTGTATTGCTCGTGAAGCTCAGCATGTCCTTAAAGAGCGCCTTTAGGCAAAAGCCAATGAACGCACCAAACTAGCTGATGAGGTAACTGTGCTGGTCCTCTCTCTTGCCTGCCTACCACATCCCTCAGTGCTGCCCCTACAGTGTCTGCTGCATCACCTGCCACCTCAGGCACCACTGCCTCTATCCCTGCTACGTCTGCCTTGTCTAGCTCCACTACCTCTGCTCGCTGATATGTGGCTGGAGTGCGTGCATGGTGGGCCACATAAGGAGTGTGCCATGGTGAAAGTAATCCCAAGGATTTCCATGGATTGCATCTCACTATGGGTGCATTTTAATTCAGGAGCTCTCCGCCTAACATCCTGACATGGATTCATTCAGTTTTAGACGTTGACTGATCCAGTTCCGACTTCATCGTCGAAGGATAGTGTCGATCGTCGACTTCATCGACCACAAACACAGACGGAGTAAGGTTTCATTACGTCGCATGAAGGAATTCTGAATGCGAACACGTTTGAATTCCTTCATGCCATGTAATGAGGCCTTTTGTAGTAACAGAAGTACAAACAAAACAGAAGTTCCGTTCCGTTTTGCTACTGCGCAATCTTTTGCGTGATAGAAAATGGGTGGCACAGTACATCCAGAAATCCAGGGGTTATGATTGACGAAGGTTCATCTGTGCATGGTCATACCATGAGTTGTGGTTTAGTCTTGTGTCCATTCACATGAGCATGCTCTACCTACGGTCCTCGGTGACGTCTTTGTCTATTTTTCTGTTGGCATGGTGTAGTGTCTGATGACTGTTGTTTGCTTATTTTGAGCACACACAAAGAAATAGAGCCCAAGGATTGAATTCCCTCAGTAAGGTATATCCTATTCTCTGCCGTATTGCGTTGTGGTCAGAATGACGCGAATGTACAGAGGCTGCAAATCCATACAAGCAGAATATTTTTGCAACTAAAACATGCAGATACAGATACCACACACCCACTTTATTGGCCTGCTTGTGAACCATGACTCATTCGTTGTATCAGTCATGGTTCTAACAGTATTCACCTACATGTGTCCAATAGTTTGACAGTGTTTTCTTGAGGTTGAGAATGGTAGTGACATTCGTTTCATTTGGTCTTCTCATTTGGTGATGTATGGGCAAGTCACGTTTCACATGACATTGATGTACGTGGTGGACGTCTGTCTCATTTTTTGTTACTTTACGGGAAGTTAAGGGCAGCTTATCACAGTTTTAGTAGGGAAAAAAGATTAAGCCTGCATTACATTGCGTGCTCCAAACTTGCTGCATGCGTTTCGGTGAGCACATTGCTGTTATCCTGCAATGTTTTATGCTACTTTCCTGATCAAAGCTTGGTTTGATCCTCAATACAAGACCAAACTGTGAAACAGAAATGTCGGGATCTCAAAAGGTGCAATGATGGAATGGTGCAACCGCAGTTTGCCTCCCAAGGTGGGTGTGATGCACATGATACTCCGAGTGCCGAAGCAGGATGTCATGATGTATGCCACTTCCAGTCTCATAATTTTGACATTGATTCGCGTTGTGCATTTGCTTTGATGTCAATTTTGCCTCAGGATGAAGATATCATGACCAAATTTGAGTTCCCACAAGATCATTCTTGTTTTTTTTTTTTTGCTTTGGCCACAATGAGAATCTCCAGTCCACAGAATTGCCAAGGTCCAGCATCCAATCCCGCTAGATCTTTAGGTAGGACTCTACAGTTATCTTGAATTAGGGCACAATTCACGCCGAGTGAGGATAAGGTTTCTACGGAGATTTCTATGGCATGGTTGCTTCTCGTCATTGTCTATATGTGCTCAACTTGTTCAGCACTTATCCTTGAAGTACACTGATTGCCTAATACAAGTTATCAATTTTTCCCGATCCTTGAATATTCTGGTACTCCACACCTCATCCCTATGAACCACCATGTCTTTTCTCTGCATCCACGCTCCAATCATTGTGACAGAGATGGCCGAGTGAATAAGCATACAAATGGACTACTCTATCTTGTTTTTTTTCTATCATGCATTCAGTGTTTTTCTACCTTTGCGTGTTTCTCTCGGTTGCAATATTTTTTGTCCCTTTCAGACAAGGATTTACCGCTTGCCTGTTAATGATTGTGTTTTTAATGCTGAGTTCCATTAGTTTCTGACGTCATTTGTTCAAAATCATGTGGCAATTATTTGTTTTCTGGCCGACCGAGCGGACTTGTTACCATCACCTATTCATTTGGCACAGGTGCAAGGTTTTTTTTTTCAGCGAATACCTCATCCACATCGCGGTATGGCAACTACATGTAGAAACACATCTTCTCGCTATTGCAACTTAAACCACGTCACCAGTTTCCATGGGCTCATGACTAAGTCCTAGGAGACGTGGATTGGACTGTTTGTTAGAGAAACCTGACTACTCAAACCTGGTGAGGACCAGAATGAAAAACAAGGAGAGTTAGATCCTTTTCTTGCATTGGCTCTAGCCAGATGCTCCCTGTTCAGGGTGTTGGTGTTGTGAATTTTCTTGGTTCCACTCGTGATGTGTTCCTGGTGTACGTGCTGTATGGTCCCTCTCTCGAAATGAGCTTGCTGTATCTCACTATCTTGGACGTGCAGGGTGTGGACTTCACTGCCAATTGTGGTGTTGGCACAGTCTTGTTGTGTCCAGCTGGTCGTGTTGTCCTGCATGGTCTACGTTGTGAGCTATTGTATCGCATCCCTTTGTTTGCTCCCAGCTCCTCTCTTGCTGGCACTTCCCTTTTCCACGTCACTCCCTCTCTCTCTTGCCTGAGCATCTTTGCATGCTACATCTTTGCCTTGGCCATGTGCATACCGGTGGTATCACTAGCATGCTCCTTGTTTAGCCTGCACTTGGCCTTGAAAGTTTCTGCTTCTCACTCCTTTGCTCTTCTGACCATCTCAACTGTGCCCAAGGTAAGATGCACCGCTCCCCCTTGTTCTCCTCCGACAGTTATTCCACGTATCCCCTTTATCTTGTACATGCGGATATAATGAGGCCTCTGCCTTATGACTTCCTCGACGGGTAGGTTTGTTGTGTCCTGTCCCTCCCTGAAGATTCCTCTTGTTAATTCTGGATTCTTGCTCTTCTTCTGAAGAGCGATGTTTGTCATGTCATCAGTTTGTGGCTTGTTCATGCTGAACATGCCTGTCAATGATCCCTGCATGTCTTTTGCACTGACCGTGGCAGTGATTTCGTGGGCCCCACCGATTGAAATCGCAAGTCCTGTGGGGTCCGCATTGGGCTCGCCACCCCTTTTATTCCCCAACAAAATGGAGTGTCTGAGTGGTAGAACCGCACACTTGCTGACGGCTTGCGTTCTCTGCTCTCTGTGTCCAGCTTGTCCCCCCTCTCCACCTTTGATACAATGAGCTACATGACTTGGGTGTAGACCCATGCATCCCACAGTCCCCTTCCCCAGTATGTCTCTAAATTCAAATGATGGCATAACCATTGTGCTGACCTCCGCCCTTCTCGGGTGTGGGGCAGCATTGCCGCTGTCTGGCTTCCAGACGATGTTCGTGATGGGAACTTGTACCCGTCCGGTCGCTTCTGTCACTTCCTTGACATCTGTGCCCACTCCAAAGCCTGGCGTTTCGGGGATCCCGAGTGTCAGCATGTCGTTGAATCACACAATGACCCATTATTTGGCTTGGTCTTTCTTCGTGACCTGGACCTTTGCGCATTCCCGTCCTCCCTCTTTTGGCTCCTTTTGCTGGGGGGCGTCTTGTAAGCTCCATTGTACCCAGTGTCTAATCTGTTTTTCTCCTCTGCGACTTAACCGTTCCCCGTGTCGTCGCTTTCATCTGCCGTTCCATTGCCTCCTGGGCCAGCCAGTCCTCCTCCTCCGGCAATGTCTTCATCGCCAGCTGACGCTCCCTCACCTCCTACGTCTGCCCTCTCACCCTCTCCGTTGTCCTCTCTTGCGACATCTCCTATCTCCATTTCTGTCCCTCCACCAGTACTTATCTCATCCCCAGTTGTCGTCACATCTGTGACCTTGGCAGCGCCTCCATCAGCCACACTGGTGTCCCCGTTTGTTCGTTGGGGATGGCTGCGTGCGCTCTCTACCCGTCCTAATGCTAGTGGCTCCTCTGGCACTGGAACCTCCCACTCGGCCCCTTCCACTTCTCAGAAATGTTCAGAAACCCTGCCTCACCCTACAAGCATCAATGTCCTTGGGCTGGCCATAGGGGCTGTGCAACCCAACACTAGCCTTGGGTATGCGCTCATTGCTGGTGTGTTTCAGTGTGTTATTGAGGCATCTGTGGCAGGCTATGATGCTGAATGTCATGCCGCCGCCGGAGCCGTCACACTACCACCGGAGCCCAACATGGTGTTTAGGCATGTAAGTCCCCTGATACCCGGCTATGGGAGGCCACTATGCATGAGGAGCTCGATGCTCTAGAAAATCATGTCATCTATGCGCTTATAGATCTCCCACCTGGGCGTAAGGTTGTTTTTGCATGTTGGGTCTTCTGATGGAAGCAAAATCCTGATGACACTGTCGACTACTACAAGGCACCTCTCACCGCAAAGACGTTCTCTCACATCCCCAACATCAATTTTGATGAGACTTTTGCACCTCTGGGACGTTACACAACAGGGAGGGAACTCCTCAACCTGGTCACTCACCATGATTGGGACTGGAGCTGATGGAAGTATATAACTCATCTCTACATGTATGTCTGGAAGATGATGTTTTTATGGCGCATGCACCGAGATTCAGCAATGGCACTGAGAAGGTGTGGCAGCCACAGGAGGCCCTCTACGGCCTAAATTATTCGCCACGCTGCTTGAGCAAGGAGATTACCTTCACCCTTGAGAGGGGGGGGAGGGGGATACCTCCATAGTATAATCGACCCTGCACTCTTTGTGAGCCAACATTCTGCACCTTTTTTCACAATTCTGGTGTACGTTGATGACCTAATGATGATGTCACTCAACACCTCAACAGTGTGCTCAGTGAAGGTGCTGTTACAGTCTGCATACAAGATGAAGGACCTAAGTTTCACTCAGGTATTCGCTGGGATGGAGCTTGAACTTGACCACCAGCAGCGCACTCTTTGTGTCCACCAGGTCCCGTATGTGCATAGCGTGTGGGAGAGATTTGCATCCTTTCTTGAGTCTGTTCTGACTACATTGAAGGCAATGACCCTTGCAGGTCAGAGGCTGCTTAAGATACTAGATGTGCCTAGACTGGGGAAGCCAGTGGATGTCACCGATTACCTTTGTGTCATGGGCTTCCTCATGTATCTTACCATGACCATAACCGCAGACGTGGCCTTTCCAGTGATCTTTTTGGCACATTTTTCACAGTTTCCACAGTCGCGGCACCTAGAAACTGCACAGCACGTGGTGCGCTATGCGCTCTCCACAACACAGGTTGGGCTTTGATACAGGGCACATCCCTCTGTTGTTTTTGACAAAAACACTGACAATGACTGGGCTCATAATGTTCAAGCTTGCAGCCGCATAGGGAACATCTTCCTTGTCAGTGGGACTATGGTTTCCTGGAAGAGAAGAAATGAGCGGTGTGCAAGCATGAGAGCTTGACCATGGTAGAGTACGTAGTGCTTGGTTCCGGCACATGTGAGATCATCTGGCTGTGTGAATTTCTGTAACAGATTTGTGTGTCCATCTATTGCATCACCATTCGCTACGATAACCAGAGAACAAAGGCCATCACTGAGCACGACAATGTGCATCATACACGCACAAAGCATGTGAAGGCTAAGCATCATTTTGTGCATGAGCGTATTGCTGCAGGTGATTTTCATGTTTTCTGGGTCGACAATAGCCAGCAGCAAGCCGACGTCCTCACGAAGGCAGTGAGCAGCAGTGCATCCAAAGCAACTGTGCATGCCGTTGGCCTGTTGTGTGCTCGTGATGCTCCTCGATGATGTCTGTTGCACCTGTGCTTTCCCTTTGTGTGTATGTAAAGTCTATCATTGTTGGACCCTCGTAACTGTGGTTGCCCTCGTGGTGCTTGTCCATGTGCATTTGTTGTCTACAGGTCATGGGGGAGTGTTGGTGGACCGAGGAAAATCCATCCTACATGGAACCTCTGGCACTAAACTTGCCGATGCCTAATTAGAGCCAAACTGAGCGGATCAAAAAGTAACCAAAGTAGCACTTGCGGGAAGGGAGCCCAGTGGGAGGGATTTTCTGCCTGGACCATCTTAAAAACCAAGAAAAGAGGAGTGTTGGTGTGGGTATCACCAACACATGTTGGCTTTTGGGCTTGCCGCGCTCACATCACCCCTTCTAGGTGACTAACGAGGTGCTTGACAGCTGATGGAAACCTATCTATTGGTCTTGGTGCACCAGCAATGAAAGAGACAGCGTGGCAACCGAATGGACAAGCTACAAATAGGTTGGGCTCAGGCTGCTATAGAGATGCCAAAGAAAGTTATGCAGGATCTAATGCATCAGGCCTACATCCACTTTCCATGCACTCTGGCTGATGCTTTTACAGTCTTGTGCTTTTGGGGAGTGGGGGGGATGCCATCAGGATAAGGGAAGTATGGGCTTCTCTCAGTGAGGGAAACAAGGCATGGATCTACAAAAGTGCAGAGCCATTGAGAAGTCAACCAAAGTAAATCAAAACATCAGTATGGTTTGCAAAACTTCTGTCAACCATTCTGGAAAGTGGTTGAACTTTTCAGAACCTTTTGAAGCGGAGCACTTGAGGTTGGGCAGGTGGCCAAAATTCCCTCGGCCGATTGGCGTGAAATCCTGAGTACGACGAGCGGTGGGCCATGAATGTAAAAGCAGAAACACCCTCTTACAAAGTTTTGGAACTCCATGTACGTCAGGGACGTAACACTTCCTCCCCTTTTAGCCGCGATGTCCCCGCGCATGAGCAGACGTAAACCAGTGACAACGGTACTAACCATTCATCACATGATTGATGTCTGGGAGGTTTTTGTAAGGCTCCCAACTGTTGTACACGACATTGTAGCCATGCCACTTGAACAGATACATAGTCATTTCCTTTGTTGTCAATGTCCAAGGATTTCTTCCATTGCATACTCCATATTTCAGTCGACTTGGATAGGAGGCAAAAGTGCAATGTCTCTGCCAGGGAAGTCAGTGCTAGGGTCCAGATAGTGCGTGAGTTTTCTGATTTGGAAGACAGGGTGGATCGTCTTGCTGTCAAGTAGGCAAAGGTGAGAGATGACAGGGTTTTGCATTCTCTCAATCTTAAACTGTCCCAACCACCAAGGTTTGAGCTTTGGAACGTCATGTCCTAGGAGTTTGATGTTTGCCAATATGAGGAGTACGTGCTTACCAGCTCTAAGTACATCATCATTGTGATGTCAGTCGGCTGCTTCATGGATCCTTGCATCTTTGCAAGATTTTGTCACCTTCCCTCCTAAACGCCGGAGAACCACCTGCGGTGGATGTCAAACGCAAGATGTTGCTTTGAATTTGTAGTCCTGCCTGTGTGGTGGGAAGTAAAACAGTTTGAAAGGAAAATTTCCCATTGCGGCAGAAGCGGGGGAGTTGTATGCCAGCTCAGCGGTCCCCAGTTTGGCTGCCCAATCGATGCCGTGTGGCTCACACAAAGTGCAGAGAAGCTGTTTAAGCATCTGATTGGTTCGCTTGGTTTTTCTGTTGGTTTGAAGTTGGAACGTCATTGGTAGCTAGATCTGACCGCCATAACGCGTCATCAATTTGAGCCAAAAACAACTAGTGATCTTACCATCTATTTTGTTGATGATGGCATGTTGCATTCCATGCAACTGCACGACCTGATTAAAGATCAGCTATGCTCTTCCTTCTGCTTTGACGGTGGTCGTTGCTGGGAAAATCCCAAAATCTGTCCACCACCACGAGGATTGCATGATATCCCTCGGGGGTGGTGGGAAGTCCCGTCGCAAATTCCATGCTAGTGTCGAACCACAATTTTGCCAGAAGATGGAGTGATTGGAGTGGTTAGGGTGGCCTCGTGTGACAGGATTTTTATTGTAGACAAGTGTCACATGATTGGCAGAAAGTTGCCACGTTGGTCTGCATCTTCTCCCACGAATGGTATGTTACCAGGTTCTTGAGAGTCTTGTCCTTGCCAAAGTGTCCATGAGGTCCGGTGTTGTGGCATTCCTCCAATGGAGTTCTCTGTAGTTCTTTGTTTGGAAAAATGACGACCTGGAGAGTAAATTGTTGTCGCCAGTAGGGGTCGTCGAACCAGAACGTACCCCTGTCATATCCTTCGAACTTCTTGTATCCTTTTACAAACAGCCTTGCAAGGTTTGGGTCTCATTCGACAAGCATCATGTTGATCTTGGCCATAATATTCGGTTGTTGACTCGGTGCATCCGCTGGATCAGTTTTTTCCAGGTTGATACTCGATGTCGGAGTCAAGGTTGTACTTGAGGAAATCCATTCATCAATTTTGTCAACGAGTTAGATTTGACTGAGTCTTGAGATTCTTTTGTATGAGATGGTCAGTGCAAGTGATGGATCGTCAGCAGATCTAGTAGCACCGCCATGGTTTGAATGCGTGCACAACTGCAAGCATCTCTTTTTCATGCACCGCATAACTGAGTTCTGATCTGCATAGTTTTTGGGACATATGTGCAACCGATTGTTTTCCACCACCGTTTTCTTGGATGAGGGAAGCTCCAGTAGCTCGATCAGATTCTTCAGTGGACATGATGTAGTCCGCCACTGGATCTGTTAATCATAAGGCTGGCATCAAGGTGAGATAATGTCTCAAAGAGTTAAAACACATCTTACTCTATATTCCCCCAAGTCCACTCGGTACTTGTTCAAGTGATATCAAATAGAGACTCTAACACAAGGACCTAGTCCTTTACAAATCAAAGGTAGTAGTTGAAGAAGCTTAGAAGTTATTGAACTTCCCAAGCATTGGTAGGCATCGGCAAACAAAGGACTGTTTGTATCATTTTCAAGTGCATGGCGATTCATTTGCCTCCAATGGTGTGGCCCAAGAATGGAATCAAAAGGCAACTAAAGTCACACTTTGAGAGTTTTCCATAGATTTCTTCTCTTTGTAAAACTTTGCTAGATTTTCAGAGATTTTCATTATGCTCCTCCATGTTGTGGCAGTAGACCAAGATGTTGTCAAGGTAAACAACAAGAAATTCATGGAGGTACGCATAGAAAACATTGTTCATTGCTGCCATAAGTGTTGCTAGGGTGCTTGTGATTCTGAATGACATGACGGTAGACTCGAAGTGCCCGTGTCTTGTGCGGAATACTGCCTTGTCAAGGTCCTTATTCTCAGAAACTGGCCCCGAGTGGTGGCAGTTCCAACGTGCCCCCGACAATTCTGCACTTGTGTTCATGGTTCTCTTGTTTGTTTGCGGCATCTGAGTCTGAGCGTGAGCTTTCTGGTTGCCTCACGCTATGTTTCTGGGATTGCAAGAGAGTTGTGAGACACTCCCTTTTGTGAATGGAATAACACAGTTTTGCATTGGTTTTCTACCATGGACACAAACTGATGAGCTTAGGGCTATTCAAAAGCTTCTCAACCCACCAAACCGTTTCCGATTTGGATCACCGTAGCTCTCGCTACATCAGCCAAAGCGCAGCACCCCAGTCCAGTTGCTCAGTCAGCAACACGCACCATGTCGCTCGCCGAGGCACCCTTACACGTCAAGGACCCATCAAAACGCTTTTGCGGAGGCGCAGATGTCCTTACACGTAGTGGCGGTGCCCCTTGTGCCTTTGGGGTGTGTTTCGATAAGTTAATCATCGAGTTTGGTGATGGGGATTAGGTTCACATGGTGTGCCCCTTGCCATGAGTGCCGTTGATCGTATTCCCTGGTTCGACCACTGAGGATTAGCTGAACACCTAAGCTAATATAAGATTTGGGTTCCTTGGATTTGTCCATGCGAGATAAAGCTTCAAATCGCTCAATTTGAGTGATAATGCAGAAATTTAGCCCTACCCAAAGTTTGGGTGGTGCAGCGGATGGAATCTGGTGCCCGTCCGGGGTGACGGGATACTTCACCGCCGTTGGTCCATCTTCAGCTCCGACTGGCTCCGTAAACCCCAAGGCCATGGAGGAAGCAACCAGGGAGGTCCCCTGGACCAGGGAGAGCCACCCTTTGACTTGTTAATCAAGAAAGGTGCTCCGACAAGCTGTCGTCGGCTCATCTCGGCGGCGCTTGTGTCAGCGGCGGCCAAAGGCGGCTCCACCAAGGGTTGCTTTGATGGACGTGGCAGGGGTTCTACTGCTCCGTTTTGGGCCTGCTTGGATGCGTTGGAAATCTTAGATCACAGGCTATAATAATCTGATGTAAAATCACACTGCTAAGTAAAACAAACATGTTTCAGTTCAGTTCTACTGAATGCGACGTATTCTGCCCACTTACATCCATGATCTTTGTGTTCCACACTCTTCACCATTGGTGTCCATTGGCTGCCCAAACACTGGTAGCCTGAACCAGAAAGAGCTAGGAATTCTTGAGAGTTCCTCAACACCCACTAGTGCCAACAGATTGATATGGGTCAAAACCTGTCCACGGATCTGCAGTCAGAATTTTGACAAAGTCCTCGAGCAACAAAACGTCATAATGAGTTTCCGACTCTGAGCCAGGATTTTGGCTTAGTCCCTGAGTAACAACCCGCACTACTGAATTGATTGGAAACTATCCACCGGACGCCTTGGTAGTCTTCTGGAGAGAAATCCCCAGATGGACATTTGTTACTCATTCCGGTCTATTTTTCACCGGCAGTCGAAATCCCAGCGGACTCTCTGAGCCCCCGTGCACACCTTAACTTTAAAAGCCTACATCTCCATTATCATTTGTCCGATTCTGGTGAAGTAACTTCCACCGGATTAAGTGACTCATCAAATTCTAGAGGCAATCCTTTTTTTTTAGGATCTGATCTATCCTTGAGCTTCTAGATCCAACTGCAAGGATTTTCCTCTCTGGCAGCTCGTTGGTACCTCTTTGCACTGCACTTGGGCATGCGGAGGGGCAAAGTTTCGACATTCTTTCCCTTGTACCTACAAAACCCGCTGCTTCTGCTTGCTCACACTCATCTTCTGGTACACCTTCCAGCCCATCATAGGTGCTCATCCCAAGCCCAACCATGATCATCATGTGCCGGTCTGCGGGTTGCCCTTTGGTCAAGCAATCTGCGAGCATGTTGTACATGCTACAATGCTGTAGCACCACCTGTCCCTTTTCATGTCTTTTGCGTAGTGTTATAGCACGTTGGTATGCTTTGTCCTCTTATGCTGTGTCAAGTTGTTGGTCGACAAGATTGGGCCAGTGTTTTCCTCTTGCACCACCGTCGGCTCCTAGTGCGGCAGGCTCAGCTCCCCCAGCAACATGTGGAGCCACACCGCCTCTATGACCGCCTTCGCAAGCCCAATGTAATCGATTTTGACTCTAGAGGTGGTAATGCAGTCTTGGTTCCTACTTTATCACCAGACCCCCTGCCAGTGTAGTGGCTCTCAATCGACCACGTACCTGCTCACTTAGCCCGCCGCGTAGGCCAGGTCCGGTCAAGTCACCACCATGGCGTACATGAGGCTACCCACCGCTGATTGGTAGGGCACCCCAGCCATATCCTCCCGCTCTTCTTTTGTTTGCAGCACTCAAATCATAGGTTGTGGAGACCAGACTACCAACTAGTTTTCAATCCTCCATGTTGTACTGCTTCAGCACCTCGGTCACCTATTCAGACATGTATTCTACCCTAAGCGTGCATGCCCTATGCGTGATGCTCACCACGAGGTGGTAATCAAGCTATCCCATGTCCGGCATCTAGAATGTGCTACTCAGCTGCTCTTTCAGCGGTTCCTTGGCTCGGCAGCTCTATTGAGCACAAAATCAGGTCATCCATGTAGAGTGCAATGATTTGATGGAGCTGCTTGTCGCGCCGCACATGCAGGCTGTGTTCCGAATCAGGGCATTTGAGCCCGAGTTGAGCCATGAAGCTGTCCGTTCGTTGGTACGAGCATCAAGGCAATTATTTTAGCGCGTATAAGGAATTCTGTTGCTTGCAAAGCTTCTCTTCGGTGCCTCCACTTGGCTCTGGTACCTCCATGTAGAACTCTTTGTCTATGATGCTTTTGAAGAATGTTGTCTTTATGTCCATTCGGTGGAGTTCCATTTCCTTCACGGCCGCCACCGCAAGGATCGCCTGGATTCTTGTGAACTTGGCGATGGGAGCGAATGTCTCATTGTAGTACTCACACTTACGCTGTGCATATCTTTTCACCACAAGTTGCACCTTATATTTGTCAACCACACCATCCTTTTCTAACTTGGTCTTCAAGACACACTATGAGCTGATGACCTTGGCATCTTTCGGCCTTTCAACCTGCTACCACGTGTCACTTTTTGTGATGGAAGCGAGGTCAAATTTGATGGTTGCATCCCATTGATCCCCTTTAGGCTGCGCAAGTGCCTCTTGCATGGTAGTTGGCTTGGTTGATGGTGCTAGCATGCACCGCATCATGTTGATCCATCGACGGGTGCTTACTTTTAAACACTTCCCCGCTTGCCGCTGCCTCCCGCTATGGCGCAACAGTTTTGGTGGCACATCATCACTCGGCTGCAATCCCTCCGAATCTACATGCTCCGATGAATAATCGACCGGATGGCTTCCCGAGGATCTCTCGTGCTTTGGCGAAACATAATCCAAATGAGCACATCGTCCAGTGGATTTTTCACCGACGCCAGATCTGTACTCCGCCGGGAATTCACGCCTTTGCACCCTTGGTTTCTCATCCCTCGGATCCTTCTAGTGGATCTCCTCATCAGCTTCATCATCGGAATCCTCCACGTTGGCTGCCACTGCTGGTGCACTGTTGCGCTCTAATGCCGCATCCTGAACTTTGGTGTCCTTTGCTACGTAACCTGTACCATTACATGCGCCTTACACCCAAACACTTTTGCGTGTGCCACACTTGGTTTGCACCCACTCCAAACCTCTAGCAACATCTTCTGGCTGCTCTTCTCCTTTAGCACCGCTACAGGGGTAAGGTTTTTGGTGTAGTTCACTATACGCACACCTTTTTCCCAGAAGCTTTGCAGCAATTCCGCATCCACCAACATTGTCCGTACCATTTTCAGCACCGTTGTATTGAGGTGAATACACTCTAGTTTGCTCCCATTTTGTGCCCTGCTGCTTCATCCACGTGCTAGAGCCCATGTTCTCTGTATTGTTGTCTGTGCGTAGTGCTCTGACCTTCCAGACAGCCTGCCTCTCCATCGCGGTGACATACTCCTTCAGCCGGTCAAAGATCTTGCCTTTCCACTTCATGAAATACACGTAGATTTTTCTGTTGGAGTCATCAATTAAGGTGACAAAGTAACGCGTTGCTCTTTGAAGCCTTCTTGAATGGTCCGCACACATCGCTTTGCGGGACCTCCAATAGGTCCAAGACACGATTCCTGTTCTTGTTGAACGGCTTGCACCGCACCTTCCCCAAAATGCAAGGCTCGTACCTTTGTGCGTTGCTATATCTGTTGCCTCTACCGCACCGTTGATGAAGAGGCCGCCTACCAATTCACGCTTCACCATCTGCTTTATGACAAGGAATGCCCCACTTTGTGAGTGCCAGAGGTCCAGATCAGCTCCCCCTCCTTTGGCCAAGATGACGGTCCATTCCTAGAAGTCTAGTGATTCTGTTACTCCAAGGATCACCTTGGTCTCAACGATGTAGAGGCCTTCCTCGCGCTTAACCACCAGCACGGGCTTGCCGCCACCATCCTTTCACATGACTACCCTCTTTCTCTTGAAGAGCACCTCATATCCCTTGTCCGTCAAGTAGCTGAAACTTTGAATGTCAGCCAAGCCAGGTACGTGTTGCACGTCCTCGCTGACGTGCTGCACCCGTTTCCCACCTCCACGCCCACGCTCCTTGACCAGTCGGCGGCTCGACTTTGTCATTCGCGACCACAATGGACTCACTGAACTTGGTGTAGTTGATGACCCCGACCTTCTCAACTTGGGTATGCTCCTCCGCTCCGGAGTTAAGGCATCGCCGGTTGGCCTTCTTGGGGTAGTGGTTTGGAGTGCCGTTAAGGAGAACCTTCTTGCCTTTGGTGCCCTTGCCACCGGCCTTTGCCTCATCGGTGAAATCAGAGGCCTAGTGGTCCTCCTTGCCGCAATTATGATACTCACCCTTATTGGCGCCCTTTTTGTTGTCGCCATGTGAGCCACCTCCCTTGCCCCCGCTTCCGCCATGATGCATTCTGGTGATGAGGGCCAATGAGGAAGACAAGGACTACCCGCAGCTTTGCCGTTGCGTCTCATTGCAAATGTACTCTGTGATAGCTCCATAAGTGAGCTTGTCCCATGTCCATCCTTCCAAGGCAATGATGAGAGCGCTCCAACTGTTACGAAGGGTCATGAAGAGGGCCATCGCCAGTAATTGCGTGTCAATCTTCCACCCCACGTTGTAGCATTGTGAGACGAGCAACTTAATCTACTTCATGGCGGAGATGACATCATCTCCCTCCTCAATTCCCATCATCAAGAGTCACTTCATTGGAAAGATTTTGTTCGCCAGCGACTAAGGCTGATAGATGGCATAGAGTTTTTACCAGGCCTTGACTGCCAGCTTGCAACCTTGGAAGTAACCCCACTACGACTCAGCCGACCCGGATACCAGCAGCATGAGTACCTCCATGTTGTTCTTTTTGAAAGCCCTCTTCTATGCTTCCATCACCATCGCTTTGTCAAGGGATTCTGTTCCTTTCATGACCTCTAACAACCTCTCATGCGCGAGGTGGAGCTAAAAATGCTACCTCCATAGCCCAAAGCATGGGCTACCCGCTTACTTCTCAATGGGTTGCATCTCCTTCTGAGCCAGTTGCGCATTCTTCCAATCCAGGACCTCAGATTTTGACGGTGATGTCATCCTTGAAAAACAATCCCGACCGCCAGAAAATGCGTGAGCAATGTAGAGACTGGTCAGGGCTCTAGGCCCATAACCCTTTCTCAAAAACGGGCCCCAGGTGGTGGCAGTTCCAATGTGCCCCTGACAGGTCTTCATTTTTGTTCATGGCTTTCTTTGTTGTGTACGGCACTGAGTCTATGCTTGAGCTTTCTGATTGCCTCACGCTGTGTTTCTAGGAGTGGAAGAGAGTTGCGAGAAAGTCACTTTTGTGAATAGAATAACGCAGTTTTGCATCAATTTTTGTACATGGATATGAAATGGAAAGTTATAGGGCTATTCACAAGCTTCTCAAAGCACCAAACTTCATTCAATTCCAGTCACCATACCTCTTGTTATGTCATCCAAAGTGTGGCACCCCAATCCAGCCGCACAGTCAGCGACATACACCATGTCGCCCGCCGAGGCACCCTCACACATCAAGGATCCATCAAAACTCCTTTCCGGAGGTGCAGATGTCCCTACACATAGTGGTGGTGCCCCTTGTGCCTTTGGGGTCTGTTTCGATGAGTTAGTTGTCAAGTTTGGTGATGGAGATTGATGTGGTTTGAAAGCTGTCCACAGACATGCAGTCGGAATCTTGACTGTCCCAAAGTAACAAAACATATCTCTGAGTTTCTGACTCCAAGCCCGGATTTTGGCCAAGTCCCTCAGTAACAAAACTGCACGACTGAATCCGGTGAGTATTGTTCATCGGAAACCTCGGCAGCCTTCCAGATCAAAATCCCCAGATGGATATTTATCACTCGTTCCGGTGGATTTTTTAGCGGTAGATGAACCGCGGCCGACTCCCTAAGCCTCTAAGCACACCCTAACTTTAGAACCCCATATCTCTCTTGTTACTTTTTTCATTCCGGTGAAACAACTTCCACCGGATGTAGCAACTTGTCACATTTCAGGGACAATCCTCCATTTTAGGATCCAAGCAACCCTCAAGCTGTTAGATCCGACTGCAAGGATTTTTCCTCTCTCTAGCGGCTCGTCAATGCCTCTTGGCTCCGCACTTGGACATGCGGAGGGCCAAAGTGTCAGGAATTCTGTCCTGGCTGTGCCCTAGGAGGAGTGGGGGCACCGACGAGGATGCCTGGGCCTTCTGTGGAGCACGATGACGCTACTTGAGTTGCCAATGCGAACCAAGGTGGAAGAGTGTGGAGTCCAAGGATCACAGTCAAGAATGGGCAGAATTGAGCCGCAAGCAGTTGCACTCAATCGAAGTGGGAATTGTTGTTATTTTCAGTGAGATTACATCAGATTCTTATAGCCTATGATCAGAGCTTTCCAACGCATCCAAGCACGCCCAAAACGGAGCTGTATAGCCCCTGCTATGGCCATCGAAGTAACCCATGGTGGAGCCGCCCACCATGCCCACGAACGGGAGTGACGGAAGGCGCTTCGACGGTGGCTTGTCGAAGCGCCCTTCCTGGCANTCCAACGTGGGGGGAAGTTCGCCCTGGTCTAGGAGACCATCTACATCCCTTCCTTCATGGCCATGGTGCCTTTGGAGCCCGTTGGACCTGAACTCGGACCACCGCGGTGGAATTATCTCGTCATCCATGATGGAGACCCAGATTCCACACGCCAACCACCCGACCTTCGGGCAGGGCTATCTTTCTGAATACTCACTCAAATCGAGCGATTCAAAGCTCGATCTTGCATGGGAAATTCCAAGGAATCCAAATCTGCAATCAGATTTGATGTTCGACCACTCCCCAGTGGTCGAACCAGGAAAACCATCCACGGCAGCCATGGCAAGGGGCACAATTTTCTAACACAAAGTTAGTGTTGAAGGCTGAGGCCAAGCTGATGGGCGAGAACACCCACTCATGTGTGCTCTTTCCAGCCTACATCGCTGCCGTAACTATGTTGAAGCGTTTTTCGCACGTCTATGGGCGTACAATTTCCTGTGCGTATGAAGCGATGCCCTGTCCTCTTCTTCTTACACCTCCTTGCAATTGAAGAAGGTTGATCGATACACTGTGGCATGCGTGGAGCAAGACAAGCACTACCTATTCCCATGTGCTCTTGTGTCCCCGGGTGCTTGTTTGAATGGCTGGCTACATGTGAGGCGTTAGCTCTGCCTGGACGGCTCTTTCCTGAAAAATGGTTTTCAAGCAAGTGTTGCTACTAGCACAGTTCTGGGATGCCAACAACAACGCCGTGCCCATGGTGTGGGCAATATGCCCACAAGAGGATGATGAGAACAGGGATTGGTTTTTCCAAGGTCTTGTAGAGGCGCATCCAACAGCTCGGCACAACGGGACCGCGGTCATCAGCTACAAGGATGCAGGACGCATTGCCGCCATGAAGCATTAGTTGCCTCACAACGTTCACACCTATTGTGGGCAACATCTTTGCAAGACCGTCAAGTCAGAGGCCCCTACCACAGTAGCAGACATCATGTGGAGGCTGGCATGTGCCTTCATGCACAACAAGCTTGACCGTGCACGTGATGAGCTCTCTCAAACCTCAGACAGTGGCTACAAGTACCAATTCGGTGGAGACGGAGAGCCTGGACTCCTATGGCAACAGTGGAGTCGCCTCAAGTTTCCTGTACAGCATGGCGGTCACATGACATCAAGCACGATTGAGTCTCTCAACGCCAGCGTCATGGACATCAGGCACTTGTAACCGTTTCACTGCTTTGCACATATCTACCCGTTTGTATACAGGCTTGTTGTAGAGCGTCAGCGTGCATCACAGGATTGTGAGACCCGGCACGCTTCTGTCCTGGGTGCCAAGCTGCAACACTACACAGAACACACCAAGGAGTACCGGCTTCTTATCCATGGTTGCCTCGTGGACACCGTCACAGGCCCCAAGAGCCTCGCAAGTCGGGAAGTCGAAGTCAATGCGAAAAGGTTCTCGTGCGGGCAGTGGATGGAGTACGGGTATCCCAACCAGCACGCCGTGGCGCTGATGCTGGACAAAGGCGTCAACCCAGAGCTGTACACAGATATGCATCTGACCCAGATGGCATGACACCGGACATACAGGTCACCCATGCCAGGAGTTAACCTCTGGGAGCTACAGTATGCCTAGCGTGGGTGGGGCCAGCCAGGTCTGAATTACTCCCGCAGTCGACCACGCTCCAAGGGCATGGACAGGGTGACTCATCACAAACATGTACCCATCTGCTCCAAGTGCGGCCAGAAGGGAACACCCCCCCCCCCCCCCCCCTTTTGCA
>SZWC01019350.1:38172-53244 GCA_023375785.1 Penium margaritaceum | reverse complement strand
CTAGAGCTTCACACTTGGGCACTAGAGCTTCATACATTGGTCCTAGAGTGTCAAACATTGGCACTAGAACGTCGCACTTTGGCATTAGAGCATCACACTTTGGCACTGGAGATTCACACTTTGCCACGAGAGCGTCAAACGTTGGCACTGGAGTGTCACACTTTGGCAGTAGAGCTTCACACTTTGGCACTAGAGCGTCACACTTCGGCACTAGACCATCACAGTTTGACACTAGCACATCACACTTTGGCACTAGAGCGTCAGACTTCGGCACTAGTGCGTCACACGTCAACACTACAGCGTCACACTTTGGCACTAGAGCGTCACACTTCGGCACTAGAGCTTCACACTTTCACACTAGAGTGTCACAATTTCGTACTAGTCCGTCACACTTTGGCACTAGAGCGTCACAATTTGGCACTAGAGAGTCACACTTTGGCACTAGAGCATCACACTTTGTCAGTAGAGCTTCACACGTTGGCAAGAGAGCATCATAATTTAGCACTAGAGCCTCACACTTTGGCACTAGAGCGTCATACTTTGGCACTGGAGTGTCACAGTTTGGCACTAGAGTGTCACACTTTGGGAAAAGAGCTTCATGTGATGGCACTAGAGCGTCACACTTTGGCATTATAGCTTCACACTTTGGCACTAGAGCTTCACATTTTCACACTAGAGCGTCACACTCGGGCACTAGAGCATCACACTTTGGCACTATAGCATCACACTTTGGCACTAGAGCATCACAATTTGGCAGTAGAGCATCACACTTTGGCACTAGAGCGTCACACTTTGGCACTAGAGCGTCAAACGTTGGAACTATAGCGTCACACTTTGGAACTAGAGCGTCACACTTTGGCACTAGAGCTTCTTACTTTGGCACTAGAGCATCACACTTTGGCACTAGAGCGTCACACTTTGGCACTAGAGCTTCACATTTTGGCACAAGAGCTTCACACTTGGGCACTAGAGCTTCATCCTTTGGTACTAGAGCGTCACACTTTGCCACTAGAGTGTCACACTTTAGCACTATAGATTCACACTTTGCCAGTAGAGCGTCACGCTTTGGCACTTGAGCGTCACACGTTGGCACTAGAGCTTCACACTTTGGCACTAGAGCCTCACACTTTGGCACTAGAGCTTCATACTGTGGTACGATAGCATCACACTTTGGCACTAGAGCATCACACTTCGGCACTAGACCGTCACACTTTGGCACTAGCGCGTCACACTTTGGCACTAGAGCGTCAGACTTCGGCACTAGAGCGTCACACGTTGGCACTATATCATCACACTTTGGCACTAGAGAGTCACACTTTGGCACTAGAGCTTCACACGTTGACAATAGAGTGTTACACTTTCGCACTAGACTGTCACACTTTGGCACTAGAGCGTCACACTTTGGCACTAGAGCATCACACGTTGGCACTAGAGTGTCACACTTTGGCACTAGAGTGTCACTCTTTGTCACTAGAGCTTCACACTTTGGGAGGAGAGCGTCACACTTTGGCACTAGAGCGTCACACTTTGGCACTAGAGCGTCATACTTTGGCACTAGAGCATCACAGTTTGGCACTAGAGCGTCACACTTCGGCAATAGAGCTTCACACTTTGGCAGTAGAGCGTCACACTTAGGCACAAGAGAGTCGTACTTTGGCAGTAGAGTGTCACACTTCTACACTAGAGCTTCACACTTTGGGAGGAGAGCGTCACACTTTGGCAGTAGAGCGTCACACTTAGGCACAAGAGAGTCGTACTTTGGCAGTAGAGTGTCACACTTCTACACTAGAGCTTCACACTTTGGGAGGAGAGCGTCACACTTTGGCAGTAGAGCGTCACACTTAGGCACAAGAGAGTCGTACTTTGGCAGTAGAGTGTCACACTTCTACACTAGAGCTTCACACTTTGGGAGGAGAGCGTCACACTTTGGCAGTAGAGCGTCACACTTAGGCACAAGAGAGTCGTACTTTGGCAGTAGAGTGTCACACTTCTACACTAGAGCTTCACACTTTGGGAGGAGAGCGTCACACTTTGGCAGTAGAGCGTCACACTTAGGCACAAGAGAGTCGTACTTTGGCAGTAGAGTGTCACACTTCTACACTAGAGCTTCACACTTTGGGAGGAGAGCGTCACACTTTGGCAGTAGAGCGTCACACTTAGGCACAAGAGAGTCGTACTTTGGCAGTAGAGTGTCACACTTCTACACTAGAGCTTCACACTTTGGGAGGAGAGCGTCACACTTTGGCAGTAGAGCGTCACACTTAGGCACAAGAGAGTCGTACTTTGGCAGTAGAGTGTCACACTTCTACACTAGAGCTTCACACTTTGGGAGGAGAGCGTCACACTTTGGCAGTAGAGCGTCACACTTAGGCACAAGAGAGTCGTACTTTGGCAGTAGAGTGTCACACTTCTACACTAGAGCTTCACACTTTGGGAGGAGAGCGTCACACTTTGGCAGTAGAGCGTCACACTTAGGCACAAGAGAGTCGTACTTTGGCAGTAGAGTGTCACACTTCTACACTAGAGCTTCACACTTTGGGAGGAGAGCGTCACACTTTGGCAGTAGAGCGTCACACTTAGGCACAAGAGAGTCGTACTTTGGCAGTAGAGTGTCACACTTCTACACTAGAGCTTCACACTTTGGGAGGAGAGCGTCACACTTTGGCAGTAGAGCGTCACACTTAGGCACAAGAGAGTCGTACTTTGGCAGTAGAGTGTCACACTTCTACACTAGAGCTTCACACTTTGGGAGGAGAGCGTCACACTTTGGCAGTAGAGCGTCACACTTAGGCACAAGAGAGTCGTACTTTGGCAGTAGAGTGTCACACTTCTACACTAGAGCTTCACACTTTGGGAGGAGAGCGTCACACTTTGGCAGTAGAGCGTCACACTTAGGCACAAGAGAGTCGTACTTTGGCAGTAGAGTGTCACACTTCTACACTAGAGCTTCACACTTTGGGAGGAGAGCGTCACACTTTGGCAGTAGAGCGTCACACTTAGGCACAAGAGAGTCGTACTTTGGCAGTAGAGTGTCACACTTCTACACTAGAGCTTCACACTTTGGGAGGAGAGCGTCACACTTTGGCAGTAGAGCGTCACACTTAGGCACAAGAGAGTCGTACTTTGGCAGTAGAGTGTCACACTTCTACACTAGAGCTTCACACTTTGGGAGGAGAGCGTCACACTTTGGCAGTAGAGCGTCACACTTAGGCACAAGAGAGTCGTACTTTGGCAGTAGAGTGTCACACTTCTACACTAGAGCTTCACACTTTGGGAGGAGAGCGTCACACTTTGGCAGTAGAGCGTCACACTTAGGCACAAGAGAGTCGTACTTTGGCAGTAGAGTGTCACACTTCTACACTAGAGCTTCACACTTTGGGAGGAGAGCGTCACACTTTGGCAGTAGAGCGTCACACTTAGGCACAAGAGAGTCGTACTTTGGCAGTAGAGTGTCACACTTCTACACTAGAGCTTCACACTTTGGGAGGAGAGCGTCACACTTTGGCAGTAGAGCGTCACACTTAGGCACAAGAGAGTCGTACTTTGGCAGTAGAGTGTCACACTTCTACACTAGAGCTTCACACTTTGGGAGGAGAGCGTCACACTTTGGCAGTAGAGCGTCACACTTAGGCACAAGAGAGTCGTACTTTGGCAGTAGAGTGTCACACTTCTACACTAGAGCTTCACACTTTGGGAGGAGAGCGTCACACTTTGGCAGTAGAGCGTCACACTTAGGCACAAGAGAGTCGTACTTTGGCAGTAGAGTGTCACACTTCTACACTAGAGCTTCACACTTTGGGAGGAGAGCGTCACACTTTGGCAGTAGAGCGTCACACTTAGGCACAAGAGAGTCGTACTTTGGCAGTAGAGTGTCACACTTCTACACTAGAGCTTCACACTTTGGGAGGAGAGCGTCACACTTTGGCAGTAGAGCGTCACACTTAGGCACAAGAGAGTCGTACTTTGGCAGTAGAGTGTCACACTTCTACACTAGAGCTTCACACTTTGGGAGGAGAGCGTCACACTTTGGCAGTAGAGCGTCACACTTAGGCACAAGAGAGTCGTACTTTGGCAGTAGAGTGTCACACTTCTACACTAGAGCTTCACACTTTGGGAGGAGAGCGTCACACTTTGGCAGTAGAGCGTCACACTTAGGCACAAGAGAGTCGTACTTTGGCAGTAGAGTGTCACACTTCTACACTAGAGCTTCACACTTTGGGAGGAGAGCGTCACACTTTGGCAGTAGAGCGTCACACTTAGGCACAAGAGAGTCGTACTTTGGCAGTAGAGTGTCACACTTCTACACTAGAGCTTCACACTTTGGGAGGAGAGCGTCACACTTTGGCAGTAGAGCGTCACACTTAGGCACAAGAGAGTCGTACTTTGGCAGTAGAGTGTCACACTTCTACACTAGAGCTTCACACTTTGGGAGGAGAGCGTCACACTTTGGCAGTAGAGCGTCACACTTAGGCACAAGAGAGTCGTACTTTGGCAGTAGAGTGTCACACTTCTACACTAGAGCTTCACACTTTGGGAGGAGAGCGTCACACTTTGGCAGTAGAGCGTCACACTTAGGCACAAGAGAGTCGTACTTTGGCAGTAGAGTGTCACACTTCTACACTAGAGCTTCACACTTTGGGAGGAGAGCGTCACACTTTGGCAGTAGAGCGTCACACTTAGGCACAAGAGAGTCGTACTTTGGCAGTAGAGTGTCACACTTCTACACTAGAGCTTCACACTTTGGGAGGAGAGCGTCACACTTTGGCAGTAGAGCGTCACACTTAGGCACAAGAGAGTCGTACTTTGGCAGTAGAGTGTCACACTTCTACACTAGAGCTTCACACTTTGGGAGGAGAGCGTCACACTTTGGCAGTAGAGCGTCACACTTAGGCACAAGAGAGTCGTACTTTGGCAGTAGAGTGTCACACTTCTACACTAGAGCTTCACACTTTGGGAGGAGAGCGTCACACTTTGGCAGTAGAGCGTCACACTTAGGCACAAGAGAGTCGTACTTTGGCAGTAGAGTGTCACACTTCTACACTAGAGCTTCACACTTTGGGAGGAGAGCGTCACACTTTGGCAGTAGAGCGTCACACTTAGGCACAAGAGAGTCGTACTTTGGCAGTAGAGTGTCACACTTCTACACTAGAGCTTCACACTTTGGGAGGAGAGCGTCACACTTTGGCAGTAGAGCGTCACACTTAGGCACAAGAGAGTCGTACTTTGGCAGTAGAGTGTCACACTTCTACACTAGAGCTTCACACTTTGGGAGGAGAGCGTCACACTTTGGCAGTAGAGCGTCACACTTAGGCACAAGAGAGTCGTACTTTGGCAGTAGAGTGTCACACTTCTACACTAGAGCTTCACACTTTGGGAGGAGAGCGTCACACTTTGGCAGTAGAGCGTCACACTTAGGCACAAGAGAGTCGTACTTTGGCAGTAGAGTGTCACACTTCTACACTAGAGCTTCACACTTTGGGAGGAGAGCGTCACACTTTGGCAGTAGAGCGTCACACTTTGGCACTAGAGCGTCACATTTTGGCATTAGAGAGTCACACTTTGGCACTAGAGCGTCACACTTTGGCACTAGACCATCACTCTTTGGCACTAGAGGTTCGCACTTTGGTATGGGAGCGTCACAATTTGGCACGAGAACGTCACACTTGAGCACTATTGTGTCACACTTTGGCACTAGAGCGTCACACTTTGGCGCTAGAGCATCACACTTCGGCGCTAGTGCATCACAGTTCGGCACTAAAGTGTCATACTTTGGCACTAGAGCGTCACGCTTTGGCACTAGAGCTTCACACTTTGGCACTAGCGTGTCACACTTTGGCAGTAGAGCGTCACACTTAGGCACAAGAGAGTCGTACTTTGGCAGTAGAGTGTCACACTTCTACACTAGAGCTTCACACTTTGGCACTGGAGCTTCACACATTGGCACATGAGCGTCACACGTTTGCACTAGAGTGTCACACTTTGGCACTAGAGCGTCACACTTTGGCAGTGGAGCATCACACATTGGCACTAGAGCGTCACCGTTTGGCACTAGAGCATCACACTTTGTCACTAGAGCTTCACACTTTGGTAGGAGAGCGTCACACTTTGGCACTAGAGCTCACACTTTGGCACTAGAGGGTCATACTTTGGCACTAGAGCGTCACACTTTGGCACTAGAGTGTCACACTTTGCCACTAGAGCTTCACACTTTGGCACTAGAGCGTCACACTCTGGCACTAGAGCTTCACACTTCGGCATAAGAGCTTCACACTTTGGCACTAGAGCGTCTGTCGGAAATGTGTACTCTCTGACTTCGCTTCTTGTTGTGAAAAGACCTCGGGTAATTCGAGAAGAGGTCCTGATCAGCTCTCTACAGGGAAAGAACATGAACGGTCCAACGGTCACCTGCAACCCGTTGCGGACCAAAGTGATGAAGAATCACTCGCGTCCGGCTAGTGAAGAAGCCGTCGCCCTTTTGGTTTTGTCCTGTTCCTTGTATATACGGAGGATGTTCATTCCCTCCAAACTTAACCAGAACAGTTCCGTTCATCCCGTTCCCTTTGGTTCCGCGGCTTTGCCGCCATGTTCTCGCTCTGCTCACTCCTCACTACTACCGCCTTCGCCCTCCATTCCTAGCTCACGTTTTGCTTCGTCACATTTGACCCTTCGCTCACTCTTGGCGCATCCCTTGCTTCGCGTCCGTGCTCTCTCCCTGCTCTCTGTCTACCTCGAAGCTTCACTTACTCGCCTCTCTCAAGCCCCAGTGACTAACTCCTTGGGATCTCACTCGCCTCTCTGCTCCCATCACTCTGCCAACACGCTCCTACATGGTTCATCACTTCTGCTTGCTTCTGCTCCTGCCATCCTCGCTCATTGCATTCTTCTGACATGGTATCATAGCGTCAGGCGACATCACCTGGTGCCCCGTGACCGAGTCATCGCTCTGCCGCCACCATTTTTTCATTCCTTGAATCTGCATTCCTTTGCTGCCACCATTGCCTCCCCGCGCCTCTCCACTTCACCAACAGCTGACATCCGCAACACAACCTGAACTGTTCCTCACGATGAAGAAACGTCTTGTCATCCCGAGGAAGCCCTGTGCCCATTCCGTGCCCGTGGCTAACGATTGGTGACTTGTCGTCCACAACAGCTGCCAAGTAACCCTCAAGCCGCCGCCTACATTCATCTTCCTGGAAGCTTCTTGCAACTCACGGACTGTCGCGTCCCTTCGCTCCAATCCTTGCAAGGGCCTCCTCCTTTGTCACCTCCTCCTCTGTATCATCTGCCTCATCTGACCCGTCCACCTCCGCTCTCTTACTCTCGTCACCTCGAGTCGCCCTCTCGCGTCGCTTCTGCTCATCATCAGCAACGGCAGATCGCCTTCCGACACTAGGACATCGGACACCACCAGTCTTCCTGCTCGTTGGTCTCGGGCTAACTGGGGAACAAGCCGTCACTCTCCTGACCACCGGACTGGCATCATCCCCTGCCTCACGACTTGCCCTACAGCAACCTTTTCCTTTCGCTGACAGGATATTGGACACCACCAGTCTTCTTGCCCGTCAGTCTCGGGCCAACTGGGGAACAAGCTGTCACTCTCCTGACAACTAAAGGAACTGGGTGCTTTGCTCTGAGCTCACTATCGTCTCCGCCCGCTCCTCCATCCGCTGCATCACCGCTACCAGCCGCTGTCATCATCCTCATCCCTCACTGCGACATCAGCATCATCATCAGTTCCTCCTCATCCTCCTCCTGTCCTCACATCGTCTTTCGTGCTGTCTCCTCCAGCTTCCTCCTCATCCCAGTATCATCTGCTTCCTCCGAGCCACCTCTCTTCATCCGATTCATTCATCATCTGCATTGCTTCACAGTGCACGTGGTTTCGCCCCTGCGTCCACTCAGTAATCAGCCACCTCTGATTTCCTCCTCCTCCGCATCACTTTCCGCTCGGCCCAATGATCTGCCCGGTTGCATCGCCCGCTGCGCAACGACCTGCACCCACGCCGAAACTTCCTGCAGCGCACACGGTTCGCCCCTGCGCCCACTCCGTTATCATCAGCTTCCACCTTCTCATCATCAACATCTGTGGCCAGCACAAGGACCTGCATGAGCTAGCTGCCCGCTTCGTAGCAGCCTGCACCCACGCCGGCAGCAGATGTCTCACGACGCGTTGGCCCATGTCTTCCCCTTGCCGCATTTTACTCCTCTTCTCCACAGCACACGTGGTTTTTGCCCCTGCTCCCACTCTATCAACCATCTTTCCTCCGCCATCATCTGTCTTTGCTTAAACAGCTCGGCACACGGATTCGCCCGGTCGGACCGCCAATCTCGCGGCGACCTGCACCCACGCCGATTTTCTCAGCAACACACGAGGTTCCGCCCCTGTGCTCACTCAGTTATCATCAATTCCCTCCGCTCCCGCATCTGTTTTCCGCTCGGCACAAGGAGTCGCCCGGTCGCATCGCCAGATTTGCAACAACCTGCGCCCACGCCAAAACTTCATCAGCGCATGAGGTCTCATCCATGCGCCCAAAATCTGTCTTCCCCTCCTCATCAACACCCATCAGCATTTGCCACCAGCACCAATCTCCACCCCACCACATGCCCCCTTCGGTCCTCAAGACTCATGACCCTCATCGCCAAAAGGTCTCCACTCCTAGCGAGTCGGCTCCTCATCAACCCTACCACTTGTATTTATGGACCAGTCAACTTCTCCTTCCCTTGGCACTTCCTTGTCGGAAATCCACATCACTGCTCACAAGACGCACGACCAAAACAGGGAACCGGGTTCATTGTTCAGGTACCCACTCGCCGAGTTAATCTCCTACCCACCACTGGAGAAAATATAAATTGGGCAAAGGGCCCTCGCAAGTCCTCGTCCGAACATTGGAAACGGTCCACGCGGGAATGTCAAGACAACGGCCATCGCAAGCTACCGGTAACTGGATCCCGCCACCTACCGGTTGGATTACTTCGCGCCAAAGCACCAACGATGAGCAAGCGGCTCGATAGCCGCAACACGACAACAGGCTCGGCAACCAAAGACGCCGAGCCGCCACAGCCTCGGGAAAGCTGCCGCAACATCATGCGGAGCCGCTTCGCGGCTCCACCTACNCAAGACGCACGACCACAACAGGGAACCGGGTTCATTGTTCAGGTACCCACTCGCCGAGTTAATCTCCGACCCACCACGGAAGATAATAAAAATTGGGTACAGGGCCCTCGCAAGTCCTCGCCCGAACAATGGAAACGGTCCACGCGGGAATGTCAAGACAACGGCCATCGCAAGCTACCGGTAACTGGATCCCGCCACCTACCGGTTGGATTACTTCGCGCCAAAGCACCAACGATGAGCAAGCGGCTCGATAGCCGCAACACGACAACAGGCTCGGCAACCAAAGACGCCGAGCCGCCACAGCCTCGGGAAAGCTGCCGCAACATCATGTGGAGCCGCTTCGCGGCTCCACCTACAGCAGAAGCAACAGCAGCAGCAAGACGTCTGCGGCTGCACCTCTCCTATCGTCCCCCTTAACGGGCAGACCTAGATCTAGGATAGTCAGTAGGACCTATAAGTATGTATGCAGTTGAGTATGCTCTCTTGCCTCTGTTCATGTCCTATCAATCAATCATTCAGTATTGCCTCTTCGCCCGCCATCTTGGCTGCGGCTTGCTCTCCACTCTCTCATCGCTCTGCCCGCCTAACGTTGGCTGCGGCATCTCTATACAGTATTCATCTCTTGCAATGCCCGTGCCTTTCGGCACTGCGTCCAGACACAAGTTCTGTGTCACTATTGCCTTCAGCCTGCACCTCAGCGCTCTGGCTCAACGCCCGCGCTTCGGTGCTGCGGCATCATCAACTCGCGCCCGTGCCTCAAGCACTGCGCCCACTCCTCGGTGATATCATCCTCTTCATTAAGCCTCGCTCTACTTCAGTCTTAGCACCTCGGCGCCGCGGCTCATCGCCCGTGCCTCGGTCAGTGTTACTTCCTGCCTGTTAGCGCCCGCGCTTCCAGTGCCGCGCCCACACCAAATATCTTTGCTGTTATCATTGCTCACCTCCTTGACATCTTGCGTTGCCACGCAGTGCTCAACCATTGGTGCTGCGGCACTGCTAAGAGTGTAGCCCGCACTCCGGTGCTGCGGCTTGCTCCATAAGCTCGCCCGCACCACAAGTAAGCACTGCTGAATCATCTTCATGCATGAGAACTCATTCATTCTCTCATACAATATTCTGACATGGTATCAGAGCAGAGCAAAAGCTCCTGGCTCCATTCTCTGCCGCATCATCGTCATTGACGCCTGAAACGCCGTATCAAGCCGCGCCGCCGATCTAAGCCGGCCACAACGCCATCAACTCCTTCCTCTTCCAACTGCTGGCTCAAAGGGACTGTGTATGGGCACAGCCTCAACGTACCAGCAGCAGCCAGCAGCACAAGCATCCCCTCCCGCAGCAGCAACACCTAACAGCGTCATCACCATCACATCATCAGCAAAGAACAAAAGCAATTTCATCTATCCTCCATCTGCTCCAAAATCCTCCTGTCCCCTGAACCACCCGACCTGAAGCGCTCTGCAGCAGATCCGCAGCCTACACAAATCTGACTTCTCATCACGACCATCACCATCAGCACCAACTACTCATGCCATAAGGTTTCTTCCCCAAGTAGCATCTCTTCCACGACATGATTGCCCTCATCACAGCTCTTCTCCAAGTGCTCCTCCTTTGCCCACAACTCCAACCGGTTAAATCGCCTAACTGCCATGGCTTCATCACCATCCACCAACAATAGTGGCCCTCCAGCACTGGACTGCCCATGCCCGCACTGTACCTTCACCCTCGCTCGTTCCCTAGCTCCGCATTGACAGCACATCCTCATCTCAACAGCCATGATACTAGTCCGCAGTGTTCCCCTCCTCTGCGATGGACTTGAGCTGCTCTCCAGCTGCATCTTCCTCCTCCTCTGGCTCCGGAAAGCTGTGTTATCCCTCCTCCTTGCCACACTTCTGCAACTGAGTCGGTTTGCAGTCAACATCACTCACCGAGCCATTGGAATAAGCCAAGTCTGCCTACGACACGCCTTCACCTTTCGTCCACTGCTAACCCTCTCTTCTGCTCTTCTCGCACAAGTCTGCACACTGTGCCCTCACTTTTACTCTGCGTCTGCACCAACCTCGAAATCCTCATCACTGAGAACTGCAGCTTCCCCTCCAGAGCAGAACAGCAATCTCCTGCACCTGAGAACCATTCAGCCTCCTCCACCAACAACAGCTCACATCTCAAAACCAGCAGACTACCACACCATCAATGCCTCAGCCATGACTTCCGTGAGCCAGCAACTGCCCTCAAAAGCGTCATCACCGACACAATCCCCTACCTCGCCAACACGAGCTGACTCCATCTACATCCCACCTCATCGTCGACTAACACGCAACTACCCAACGGCCTCATACCAAACTCTCCTAATCACCTCAAGTACCAGCTCTACTCCTTCACCCCAACAACAACCTCTGACCTCCAATCCTACAACACAGGTCTCACTGCGACAACCAAAGCGACGCAAACCTCGGCATCTCAGACAGCGACATCCAGATTCAACAGATCTCCATCTCACTGCCACTACTTCTCCTTTCAACCTTCCATCACCACTCCTTCAGCCAGTCGGACCAGCTTCAACTCTCTTCACCATGGAACAACTCAACACCTTCATGCTCTCAGTCTATGGGATCCCTCTGACAAAACCAACAGAAACAACAGCACAACCTGCAAATCCTTCTCCCTATACGAAGTCAGAACCTTCACCATCGCAGGCAGCACCAAACACCTCACCATCAACATCCTTCGTCAGAACCTCAATCACCATACCTGCTGCAAGCTCTATCCTGGCATCAAACAGTTCCAGCAAAACATGGCATCACAAGCCAAGAATTCTCCTCTGCCAAAGTCGGTACACACTGCCGCTCAAGTTTCCGACCCTACACTCCTCATCATATTGCTCCCCTTCCCAAAGCATCAGCCATCCTCATCAAAACA
This sequence comes from Penium margaritaceum, assembly GCA_023375785.1. Lineage (NCBI taxonomy): Eukaryota > Viridiplantae > Streptophyta > Zygnematophyceae > Desmidiales > Peniaceae > Penium > Penium margaritaceum. Next base: position 41,213 of record SZWC01019350.1, on the reverse strand, counting down.
ACAACAACTTCACCTCTTCCTCAAAACACGTGCGCCTTGTGACATTGAAGGGGGGTGTCGGAAATCCACATCACTGCTCACAAGACGCACGACCACAACAAGGAACCGGGTTCATTGTTCAGGTACCCACTCGCCAAGTTAATCTCCTACCCACCACTGGAGAAAATATAAATTGGGCAAAGGGCCCTCGCAAGTCCTCGTCCGAACATTGGAAACGGTCCACACGGGAATGTCAAGACAACGGCCATCGCAAGCTACCAGTAACTGGATCCCGCCACCTACCGGTTGGATTACTTCGCGCCAAAGCACCAACGATGAGCAAGCGGCTCGATAGCCGCAACACGACAACAGGCTCGGCAACCAAAGACGCCGAACCGCCACAGCCTCGGGAAAGCTGCCGCAACATCATGTGGAGCCGCTTCGCGGCTCCACCTACAGCAGAAGCAACAGCAGCAGCAAGACGTCTGCGGCTGCACCTCTCCTATCGTCCCCCTTAACGGGCAGACCTAGATCTAGGATAGTCAGTAGGACCTATAAGTATGTATGCAGTTGAGTATGCTCTCTTGCCTCTGTTCATGTCCTATCAATCAATCATTCAGTATTGCCTCTTTGCCCGCCATCTTGGCTGCGGCTTGCTCTCCACTCTCTCATCGCTCTGCCCGTCTAACATTGGCTGCGGCATCTCTACACAGTATTCATCTCTTGCAACGCCCGTGCCTTTCGGCATTGCGTCCAGACACAAGTTCTGTGTCACTATTGCCTTCAGCCTGCACCTCAGCGCTGCGGCTCAACGCCCGCGCTTCGGTGCTGCGGCATCATCAACTCGCGCCCGTGCCTCAAGCACTGCGCCCACTCCTCGGTGATATCATCCTCTTCAGTAAGCCTTGCTCTACTTCAGTCTTAGCACCTCGGCGCCGCGGCTCATCGCCCGCGCCTCGGTCAGTGTTACTTCCTGCCTGTTAGCGCCCGCGCTTCCAGTGCCGCGCCCACGCCAAATATCTTTGCTGTTATCATTGCTCACCTCCTTGACATCTTGCGTTGCCACGCAGTGCTCAACCATTGGTACTGCGGCACTGCTAAGAGTGTAGCCCGCACTCCGGTGCTGCGGCTCGCTCCATTAGCTCGCCCACACCACAAGTAAGCACTGCTGAATCATCTTCATGCATGAGAACTCAGTCATTCTCTCATACAATGTTCTGACATTCCTCACCGAGTGTGAGGAACTTATCCTCACTACAAGCGGAGCAACTACCATTCGTCCGTGGTCGCAAGACTTCTGTAATCTCTTCCACCTCTGCTATATCAAAAACGTCCCAATCTCCTATACTCTTCAACACTGCCCTCTCTACAAAGGAGGAGGACGCTTCCCTGCCAACTTCCACTCTACGCTGGTGCCCTTTTTGGAGGAAGAAATTCGAGGAGCACTACTCACCATCGCTATTCCCATCTTCCATCCCCTCATCTGCAAGGCAAATGCGCCCTCAGTGGCATGTGGAAAGACCTACTTCACACATGCCGTTGTCCCATGCCTCCACCAGCCAATGAACCACCAAGACTGCAACACTGTCGAGTGGTGGCCTCCACTCGAATTCGGCTGGTTCGTGACTGCTACAAGGACACCTTCCAGGGACCACACCCAACAAATGCCCTGGCGGACCTAAGGAGGAGACCTGCCTTACAGGAAGCGACTCAGATTCGGGTAGGGTATCAGAAATATGTGCACTCTGACTTTGCTTCATGTTGCAGAAAGACCTCGGGTAAATCGAGAAGAGGTCCTCATCAGCTCTCAGCAAGGAGGGAACATAAATGGTCCAACGATCACCTGTAAACCGTTGCCGACCAAAATGATGAAGAATCACTCGTGTCCGGAAAGCGAAGAAGTCGTTGCCCTTTTGGTTTTATGCTATTCCTTGTATATACCGAGGATGTTCATTTTCTCCAAACTTAACTAGAACAGTTCTGTTCATCCTGTTCCCTTTGGTTCCGCGGCTTTACTGCCATGTTCTCGCTCTGCTCGCTCCTCGCTACTACCGCCTTCGCCCTCCATTCCCAGCTCACTGTTTGCTTCGTCACATTTGACCCTTCGCTCACTCATGGCGCATCCCTTGTTTCGCGTCCGTGCTCTCTCCCTGCGCTCTGTCTACCTCAAAGCTTCAGTGATTCGCCTCTCTTGAGCCCCAAGGACTAACTCCTTGGGATCTCACTCGTCTCTCTGCTCCCGTCACTCTGCCAACACGCTCCTGCATGGTTCATTGCTTCTACTCGCTTCTGCTCCTGCCTTCCTCGCACATTGCGTTCTTCAGACAGTGTCACACAATCGGACTAGAGTGTCACACTTTGGCACTAGAGCATCACACTTTGGCACTAGAGCATCACAATTTGGAACTAGAACGTCATACGTTGGCACTATAGCGTCACACGTTGGCACTATAGCATCACACTTTGGCACTACAGCATCAAACTTTGGAAGCAGAGCTTAACACATTGGCAGTAGAGTGTCACACTTTGGCACTAGAGCTTCACACTTTGGCAATAGAGCATCACACTTTGGCACTAGAGTTTCACACTTTGGTACTAGGGCTTCACACGTTGGCACGAGAGCATCACATTTTGACACAAAAGCGTCACACTTCGGTACTAGAGCATCACACCTTGGCACTTGAGTGTCACACTTTGGCACTAGAGCGTCACACTTTGGCACAAGAGCGTCACACTTTGGCACTAGAGTGTCACATTTTGGCACTAGAGCATCACACTTTGGCACTAGGGTGTCACACTTTGGCACTAGAGCATCACACTTTGGCACTAGAGCGTCGCACTTTGGCACTAGAGCGTCACACTTTGGCACTAGAGCATCACACTTTGGCACTAGAGCGTCACACTTTGGCGCTAGAGCGTCACACTTTGGCAATAGAGCTTCACACTTTGGCACTAGAGTATCACACTTTGGCACTAGAGCGTCACACTTTAGCACTAGAGCTTCTTACTTTGGCACTATAGCATCACACTTTCGCACGAGAGCGTCACACTTTGGCAGTAGA
>SZWC01019349.1:21472-46734 GCA_023375785.1 Penium margaritaceum | reverse complement strand
GCGGAGTGGTGCGAACTGGTTGCGGAGTGGAGCGAACTGGTTGCGGAGTGGTGCGAACTGGCTGCGGAGTGGTGCGAACTGGTTGCGGAGTGTTGCGAACTGGTTGCGGAGTGGTGTGAACTGGTTGCGGAGTAGTGCGAACTGGTTGCGGAGTGGTGCAAACAGGTTGCGGAGTAGTGCGAACTTGTTACGGGGTGGTCCGAACTGCGTACGGATTGGTGCAAACTGGTTGTGGAGTGGTGGGAATTGGTTGCGGAGTGGTGGGAACTGGTTGTGGACTGGTGTGAACTGCTTTCGGAGTGGTGCAAACTGGTTGCAGAGTGGTAAGAACTGGTTGCGGAGTGCTACAAACTTGTTGCGGAGTTGTGCAAACTGGCTGCGGAGTGTTACAAACTGGTTGCGGAGTGGTGCAAACTGGTTGCGGAGTGGTGCGAACTGGTTGCGGAGTGGTGTGAACTGGATGCGGGGTGGTGGGAACGTGTTGCGGAGTGGTGCGAACTGGTTGCGGGGTGATGCGAACAGATTGCGGAGTGGTTCGAATTGGTTACGGATTGGTGCGAACTGGATGTGGAGTGGTACGAACGGGTTGTGGAGTGGTGCGGACGTGTTGGGGAGTGGTGCGAACTGGTTGCGGAGAGGTGCGAACTGGTTGCGGATTGGTGCCAAAGGGTTTCGGAGTGGTGCGAACTGGTTGTGAAGTGGTGTGAACAGGTTGCGGAGTGGTGCAAATTGGTTGCGGAGTGGTGCGAATTGGTTGCGGAGCGGTGCAAACTGGTTGCGGAGTCGTGCGAACTGGTTGAGGAATGGTACGAACTTGATGCGGAGTGGTGCGAACGTGTTGCGGAGTGGTCCAAACTGGTTGCGCAGTTGTGCGAACTGGTTGGAGAGTGTTGCAAACTGGTTGCGGAGTGGTGTGAACTGGTTGCAGAGTGGTGCGAACTGGCTGCGGAGTAGTGCGAACTGGTTGCGGAGTGGTGCGAACTGGTTGCGGAGTGGTGAAACCGGTTGCGGAGTAGTGCGAACTGGTTGCAGAGTGGTGCGAACTGGATGCGGAGTGGTGCAAACAGGTTGCGGAGCGGTGCGAACTGGTTGTAGAGTGGTGCGAACTGGATGCGGAGTGGTGCAAACAGGTTGCGGAGCGGTGCGAACTGGTTGTAGAGTGGTGCGAACTGGATGCGGAGTGGTGCAAACAGGTTGCGGAGCGGTGCGAACTGGTTGTAGAGTGGTGCGAACTGGATGCGGAGTGGTGCAAACAGGTTGCGGAGCGGTGCGAACTGGTTGTAGAGTGGTGCGAACTGGATGCGGAGTGGTGCAAACAGGTTGCGGAGCGGTGCGAACTGGTTGTAGAGTGGTGCGAACTGGATGCGGAGTGGTGCAAACAGGTTGCGGAGCGGTGCGAACTGGTTGTAGAGTGGTGCGAACTGGATGCGGAGTGGTGCAAACAGGTTGCGGAGCGGTGCGAACTGGTTGTAGAGTGGTGCGAACTGGATGCGGAGTGGTGCAAACAGGTTGCGGAGCGGTGCGAACTGGTTGTAGAGTGGTGCGAACTGGATGCGGAGTGGTGCAAACAGGTTGCGGAGCGGTGCGAACTGGTTGTAGAGTGGTGCGAACTGGATGCGGAGTGGTGCAAACAGGTTGCGGAGCGGTGCGAACTGGTTGTAGAGTGGTGCGAACTGGATGCGGAGTGGTGCAAACAGGTTGCGGAGCGGTGCGAACTGGTTGTAGAGTGGTGCGAACTGGATGCGGAGTGGTGCAAACAGGTTGCGGAGCGGTGCGAACTGGTTGTAGAGTGGTGCGAACTGGATGCGGAGTGGTGCAAACAGGTTGCGGAGCGGTGCGAACTGGTTGTAGAGTGGTGCGAACTGGATGCGGAGTGGTGCAAACAGGTTGCGGAGCGGTGCGAACTGGTTGTAGAGTGGTGCGAACTGGATGCGGAGTGGTGCAAACAGGTTGCGGAGCGGTGCGAACTGGTTGTAGAGTGGTGCGAACTGGATGCGGAGTGGTGCAAACAGGTTGCGGAGCGGTGCGAACTGGTTGTAGAGTGGTGCGAACTGGATGCGGAGTGGTGCAAACAGGTTGCGGAGCGGTGCGAACTGGTTGTAGAGTGGTGCGAACTGGATGCGGAGTGGTGCAAACAGGTTGCGGAGCGGTGCGAACTGGTTGTAGAGTGGTGCGAACTGGATGCGGAGTGGTGCAAACAGGTTGCGGAGCGGTGCGAACTGGTTGTAGAGTGGTGCGAACTGGATGCGGAGTGGTGCAAACAGGTTGCGGAGCGGTGCGAACTGGTTGTAGAGTGGTGCGAACTGGATGCGGAGTGGTGCAAACAGGTTGCGGAGCGGTGCGAACTGGTTGTAGAGTGGTGCGAACTGGTGGCGGAGTGGTGAAACTGGTTGCGGAGTAGTGTGAACTGGTTGCGAGGTGGTGCAAACTGGTTCCGGAGTGGTGCGAACTGGTTGCAGAGTGGTGCCAACTGGTTGCGGGATGGTGCGAACTGGTTGCAGAGTGGTGCAAACTAGCGGCAGAGTGGTGCAAACTGGTTGCGGAGTGGTGCGATCTGGTTGCGGAGTGGTGCCAACTGGTTGCGGAGTGGTGCGAATTGGTCGCTGAGTGGTGCGAACAGGATGCTGAGTGGTGCGAACTGGTTGCGGAGTGGTGCGAACGGATTGCGTTGTGTTGCCAACTGGTTGAAGAGTGGTGCGAACTGGGTGCAGAGTGGTGCGAACAAGTTGCTGAGTGGTGCGAACTGGTTGCGGAGTTGTGCGAACTGGTTGCGGAGTAGTGTGAGTTGGTTGCGGAGTGGTGTGAACTGGTTGCGGAGTGGTGCGAACTGGTTGCGAGTGGTGTGAAATAGTTGCGAGGTCGTGCAAACTGGTTGTGGAGTGGTGCGAACTGGTTGCAGAGTGGTGCGAACTGGTTGCGGAGTGGTGGGAACTGGTTGCGGAGTGGTGCGAACTGGCTGCAGAGTGGTGCGAACTGGTTGCGGAGTGATGCGAACTGGTTGCAGAGTGGTGCGATCTGGTTGCGGAGTGGTGTGAACTGGTTGCAGAATGGTGCGAACTGGTTGCGGAGTGCTGCGAACTTGTTGCGGAGTTGTGCAAACTGGCTGCGGAGTGGTGCAAACTGGTTGCGGAGTAGTGCAAACTGGTTGCGGAGTGGTGCGAACTGGTTGCGGGGTGGTGCCAACTGGTTGCGGAGTGGTGGGAACTTGTTGCAGAGTGGTGTAAACTCGTTGCGGAGTGGTGCGAACTGGTTGCAGAGTGGTGCGAACTGGTTGCGGAGAGGTTCAAACTGGTTGCAGAGTGGTGCAAACTGTTTTCGGAGTGGTGCGAAATAGTTGAGGGGTGGTGCGAACTGGTTGGGGAGTGGTGCAAACTTGTTGCAGAGTGGTTTGAACTGGTTACGGAGTGGTGCGAACTGGATGCGGGGTGGTGCGAACTTGTTTCGGAGTGGTGCGAACTGGTTGTGGAGTGTTGCATAGTGGTTGCGGAGTGGTGTGAACTGGTTGCGAGGTGGTGCGAACTGGTTGCGGAGTGGTGCGAACTGGTTACAGAGTGGTGCGAACTGGTTGCGGAGTGGTGTGAACTGGTTGCGGAGTGGTGCAAATTGGTTGCGGAGTGGTACAAACTGGTTGCGGAGCGGTGCAAACTGGTTGCGGAGTGGTGCGAACTTGTTGGGGAATGGTGCGAACTGGTTGCAGAGTGGTGCGAACTGGCTGCGGAGTAGTGCAAACTGGTTGCGGTGTTATGCGAACTGGTTGCGGAGTGGTGCGAACTGGATGCGGAGTGGTGCATACTGGTTGCGGAGTGGTGCGAACTGGTTGAGGAGTGGTGTGAACAGGCTGCGGAGGGGTGCAAATTGGTTGCGGAGTGGTACAAACTGGTTGCGGAGCGGTGCAAACTGGTTGCGGAGTGGTGCGAACTTGTTGGGGAATGGTGCGAACTGGTTGCAGAGTGGTGCGAACTGGCTGCGGAGTAGTGCAAACTGGTTGCGGTGTTATGCGAACTGGTTGCGGAGTGGTGCGAACTGGATGCGGAGTGGTGCATACTGGTTGCGGAGTGGTGCGAACTGGTTGAGGAGTGGTGTGAACAGGCTGCGGAGGGGTGCAAATTGGTTGCGGAGTGGTACAAACTGGTTGCGGAGCGGTGCAAACTGGTTGCGGAGTGGTGCGAACTTGTTGGGGAATGGTGCGAACTGGTTGCAGAGTGGTGCGAACTGGCTGCGGAGTAGTGCAAACTGGTTGCGGTGTTATGCGAACTGGTTGCGGAGTGGTGCGAACTGGATGCGGAGTGGTGCATACTGGTTGCGGAGTGGTGCGAACTGGTTGAGGAGTGGTGTGAACAGGCTGCGGAGGGGTGCAAATTGGTTGCGGAGTGGTACAAACTGGTTGCGGAGCGGTGCAAACTGGTTGCGGAGTGGTGCGAACTTGTTGGGGAATGGTGCGAACTGGTTGCAGAGTGGTGCGAACTGGCTGCGGAGTAGTGCAAACTGGTTGCGGTGTTATGCGAACTGGTTGCGGAGTGGTGCGAACTGGATGCGGAGTGGTGCATACTGGTTGCGGAGTGGTGCGAACTGGTTGAGGAGTGGTGTGAACAGGCTGCGGAGGGGTGCAAATTGGTTGCGGAGTGGTACAAACTGGTTGCGGAGCGGTGCAAACTGGTTGCGGAGTGGTGCGAACTTGTTGGGGAATGGTGCGAACTGGTTGCAGAGTGGTGCGAACTGGCTGCGGAGTAGTGCAAACTGGTTGCGGTGTTATGCGAACTGGTTGCGGAGTGGTGCGAACTGGATGCGGAGTGGTGCATACTGGTTGCGGAGTGGTGCGAACTGGTTGAGGAGTGGTGTGAACAGGCTGCGGAGGGGTGCAAATTGGTTGCGGAGTGGTACAAACTGGTTGCGGAGCGGTGCAAACTGGTTGCGGAGTGGTGCGAACTTGTTGGGGAATGGTGCGAACTGGTTGCAGAGTGGTGCGAACTGGCTGCGGAGTAGTGCAAACTGGTTGCGGTGTTATGCGAACTGGTTGCGGAGTGGTGCGAACTGGATGCGGAGTGGTGCATACTGGTTGCGGAGTGGTGCGAACTGGTTGCCGAGTGGTGCAAACTGGTTGCGGAGTGGTGCAAAATGGTTGCGGAGTGGTGCGAATTGGTTGCGGAGTGGTGCAAACTGGTTGCGGAGTGGTGCAAACTGGTTGCGGAGTGGTGCGAACTGGTTGCGGAGTGGTGCGAACTGGTTGCAAAGTGGTGCGAACACGTTGTGGAAAAGTGCGAATTGGTTACGGAATGATGCGGACTGGTGCGAACAGGTTCCAATTGATGCGAACCTTTTGCCAAGTGGTGCGAACTGCTTGCGGACTGGTGCGAACTGGTTGGGGAGAGGTGCGAACTGGTTGAGGAGTGGTGTGAACTGGTTGCAGAGTGGTGCGAACAGGTTGCGGAAAAGTGCGAATTTGTTACGGAATGGTACGAACTAGATGCGGACTGGTGCGAATTGGTTGCGGAGTGTTGCGAACGTGTTGCGAGTGGTGCGAACAGCTTGTGGAGTGGTGCAAACTGGTTGCGTAGTGGTGCGAACTGGTTGAGGAGTGGTGGGAACTGGTTGCGGTATGGCGCGAACAGGTTGCGGAGTGATGCGAACTGGTTGCGGAGTGGTGCGAACTGGTTGCGGAGTGGTGAGAACTTGTTGCGGAGTGGTGCGAAATCCTTTCGGAGTGGTGCGAACTGGTTGCGGAGTGGAGCGAACAGGCTGCGGAGTGGTGCGAACTGGTTGCGGAGTGCTGCGAACTTGTTGCGGAGTTGTGCAAACTGGCTGCGGAGTGGTGCAAATGGGTTGCGGAGTGGTGAAAACGAGTTGCGGAGTAGTGCAAACTGGTTGCGGAGTGGTTCGAACTGGATGCGGGGTGGTGCGAACTTGTTGCGTTGTGCTGCGAACTGGTTACGGAGTGGTGCGAAGTGGTCGCAGAGTGGTGTGAACTGGTTGCGAGGTTGTGGGAACTGGTTGCGGAGTGGTGCGAACTGGTTGCAGAGTGGTGCGAACTGGCTGCGGATTAGTGCGAACTGGTTGCGGAGTGGTGCGAACTGGTTGCGGAGTGGTGCACACTGGTTGCAGATTGGTGCGATCTGGGTGCGGAGTGGAGCGAACTGGTTGCGTAGTGGTGCGAACTAGTTGCGGAGTGCTGCGAACTTGTTGCGGAGTGGTGCAATCAGGTGGCAGAGTGGTGCGAACCGGTTGCGGAGTGGTGCGAACGGGTTGCCGTGTGGTGCAAACTGGTTGGAGAGTGGTGCGAACTGGTTGTGGAGTGGTGTGAACTGGTTGCGTAGTGGTGCGAACTGGTTTCCGAGTGCTGCGAACGTGTTGCGGGGTTTTGTAAATTGGTTGCAGAGTGGTGCAAATTGGTTGCGGGTGGTGCGAACTGGTTGCGGTGTGGTGCAAACTGGTTGCGGCGTAGTGCGAACTGGTTGCGGAGTGGTGCCAACTGGTAGCGGAGTGGTGCGAACAGGTTGCGGAGTGGTGCGAACTGGTTGCGTAGTGGTGCGAACTAGTTGCGGAGTGCTGCGAACTGGTTGCGGAGTGGTGCGAAGTGGTTGCGGAGTGGTGCAATCTAGTTGCGGAGTGGTGCAAACTGGTTGCGCAGAGGTGCGAACTGGTTGCAAAGTGGTGCAAACTGGTTGCGAAGTGGTGCGAACAGGTTGCGGAGTGGTGCGAACTGGTTGCGTAGTGGTGCGAACTAGTTGCGGAGTGCTGCGAACTGGTTGCGGAGTGGTGCGAAGTGGTTGCGGAGTGGTGCAATCTAGTTGCGGAGTGGTGCAAACTGGTTGCGCAGAGGTGCGAACTGGTTGCAAAGTGGTGCAAACTGGTTGCGAAGTGGTGCGAACAGGTTGCGGAGTGGTGCGAACTGGTTGCGTAGTGGTGCGAACTAGTTGCGGAGTGCTGCGAACTGGTTGCGGAGTGGTGCGAAGTGGTTGCGGAGTGGTGCAATCTAGTTGCGGAGTGGTGCAAACTGGTTGCGCAGAGGTGCGAACTGGTTGCAAAGTGGTGCAAACTGGTTGCGAAGTGGTGCGAACAGGTTGCGGAGTGGTGCGAACTGGTTGCGTAGTGGTGCGAACTAGTTGCGGAGTGCTGCGAACTGGTTGCGGAGTGGTGCGAAGTGGTTGCGGAGTGGTGCAATCTAGTTGCGGAGTGGTGCAAACTGGTTGCGCAGAGGTGCGAACTGGTTGCAAAGTGGTGCAAACTGGTTGCGAAGTGGTGCGAACAGGTTGCGGAGTGGTGCGAACTGGTTGCGTAGTGGTGCGAACTAGTTGCGGAGTGCTGCGAACTGGTTGCGGAGTGGTGCGAAGTGGTTGCGGAGTGGTGCAATCTAGTTGCGGAGTGGTGCAAACTGGTTGCGCAGAGGTGCGAACTGGTTGCAAAGTGGTGCAAACTGGTTGCGAAGTGGTGCGAACAGGTTGCGGAGTGGTGCGAACTGGTTGCGTAGTGGTGCGAACTAGTTGCGGAGTGCTGCGAACTGGTTGCGGAGTGGTGCGAAGTGGTTGCGGAGTGGTGCAATCTAGTTGCGGAGTGGTGCAAACTGGTTGCGCAGAGGTGCGAACTGGTTGCAAAGTGGTGCAAACTGGTTGCGAAGTGGTGCGAACAGGTTGCGGAGTGGTGCGAACTGGTTGCGTAGTGGTGCGAACTAGTTGCGGAGTGCTGCGAACTGGTTGCGGAGTGGTGCGAAGTGGTTGCGGAGTGGTGCAATCTAGTTGCGGAGTGGTGCAAACTGGTTGCGCAGAGGTGCGAACTGGTTGCAAAGTGGTGCAAACTGGTTGCGAAGTGGTGCGAACAGGTTGCGGAGTGGTGCGAACTGGTTGCGTAGTGGTGCGAACTAGTTGCGGAGTGCTGCGAACTGGTTGCGGAGTGGTGCGAAGTGGTTGCGGAGTGGTGCAATCTAGTTGCGGAGTGGTGCAAACTGGTTGCGCAGAGGTGCGAACTGGTTGCAAAGTGGTGCAAACTGGTTGCGAAGTGGTGCGAACAGGTTGCGGAGTGGTGCGAACTGGTTGCGTAGTGGTGCGAACTAGTTGCGGAGTGCTGCGAACTGGTTGCGGAGTGGTGCGAAGTGGTTGCGGAGTGGTGCAATCTAGTTGCGGAGTGGTGCAAACTGGTTGCGCAGAGGTGCGAACTGGTTGCAAAGTGGTGCAAACTGGTTGCGAAGTGGTGCGAACAGGTTGCGGAGTGGTGCGAACTGGTTGCGTAGTGGTGCGAACTAGTTGCGGAGTGCTGCGAACTGGTTGCGGAGTGGTGCGAAGTGGTTGCGGAGTGGTGCAATCTAGTTGCGGAGTGGTGCAAACTGGTTGCGCAGAGGTGCGAACTGGTTGCAAAGTGGTGCAAACTGGTTGCGAAGTGGTGCGAACAGGTTGCGGAGTGGTGCGAACTGGTTGCGTAGTGGTGCGAACTAGTTGCGGAGTGCTGCGAACTGGTTGCGGAGTGGTGCGAAGTGGTTGCGGAGTGGTGCAATCTAGTTGCGGAGTGGTGCAAACTGGTTGCGCAGAGGTGCGAACTGGTTGCAAAGTGGTGCAAACTGGTTGCGAAGTGGTGCGAACAGGTTGCGGAGTGGTGCGAACTGGTTGCGTAGTGGTGCGAACTAGTTGCGGAGTGCTGCGAACTGGTTGCGGAGTGGTGCGAAGTGGTTGCGGAGTGGTGCAATCTAGTTGCGGAGTGGTGCAAACTGGTTGCGCAGAGGTGCGAACTGGTTGCAAAGTGGTGCAAACTGGTTGCGAAGTGGTGCGAACAGGTTGCGGAGTGGTGCGAACTGGTTGCGTAGTGGTGCGAACTAGTTGCGGAGTGCTGCGAACTGGTTGCGGAGTGGTGCGAAGTGGTTGCGGAGTGGTGCAATCTAGTTGCGGAGTGGTGCAAACTGGTTGCGCAGAGGTGCGAACTGGTTGCAAAGTGGTGCAAACTGGTTGCGAAGTGGTGCGAACAGGTTGCGGAGTGGTGCGAACTGGTTGCGTAGTGGTGCGAACTAGTTGCGGAGTGCTGCGAACTGGTTGCGGAGTGGTGCGAACGGGTTGCCGTGTGGTGCGAACTGGTTGGAGAGTGGTGCGAACTGGTTGTGGAGTGGTGCAAACTGGTAGCGGAGTGGTGCAAACTGGTTGCAGAGTGGTGCGTACTGGTTACGGAGTGGTGCGAACTGGTTGCGGAGTAGTGCGAACTGGTTGCAGAGTGGTGCGAACTGGTTGCGAGGTGGTGGGAACTGGTTGGAGAGTGGTGCAACTGGTTGCGGAGTGGTGCGAACTGGTTGCGGAGTGGTGCGAACAAGTTGTGGAGTGGTGCGAACTGGTTGTGGAATGGTGCGAACTGGTTGCGGAGTGGTGCGAACTGGATGCGGAGTGGTGTGAACCGGTTGTGGAGTGGTTCGAACGTGTTGCGGAGTGCTGCAAACTGCTTGCAGGGTGGTGCAAACTGGTTGCAGAGTGGTGCGTACTGGTTACGGAGTGGTGCGAACTGGTTGGGGACTGGTGCGAACTGCTTGCGAAGTGGTGGGAACAGGTTGCAGAGTAGTGCGAACCGGTTAGGGAGTGGTGCAAACTGGTTTCAGAGATCTGCGAACTTGTTGCGGAGTGGTGCAAACTGGTTGCAGAGCGGTGCCAACTGTTTGCGGAGTGGTGCAAATTGGTTGCGGAGTGCTGCAAACTGGTTGCGGTGTGGTGTGAACTGGTTGCTAGGTGGTGCGAACTTGATGCGAAATGGTGCGAACTTGTTGCGGAGTGGTGCGAACTGGTTGCGGAGTGGTGCGAACTGGTTGCAGAGTGGTGCAAACTGGTTGCGGAGAGGTGCGAACTGGTTACGTAGTAGTGAGAACTGGTTGCGGAGTGGTGCGAACTGGTTGCGGGGTGGTGCGCACTGGTTTCAGAGTGGTGTCAACTGGTTGCGGAGTGGTGTGAACTGGTTGCGGAGTGGTGCGAACTGGTTGCGGGGTGGTGCGCACTGGTTTCAGAGTGGTGTCAACTGGTTGCGGAGTGGTGTGAACTGGTTGCGGAGTGGTGCGAACTGGTTGCGGAGTGGTGCGATTACTTTGCGGAGTGGTACGAATTGGTTACAGTGTGGTGCGAACTTGATGTGGAGTGGTGCGAATGGGTTGTGGAGTGGTGCGAACGTGTTGCGGAGAGGTGCGAACTGGTTGCGAGTGGTGTGAACTGGTTGCAGAGTGGTGCAAACTGATTGCGCAGAGATGCGAACTGGCTGCGCAGTGGTGCAAACTGGTTGCGGAGTGGTACGAACTGGTTGCGGAGTGGTGCGAGCTGCTTGCGGAATGGTGCGAACAGGTTGCGGAGTGGTGTCAACTGGTTATGGAGTGGAGCGAACTGGTTGCGTAGTGGTGAAACATGGTTGCGGAGTGCTGCAAACTTGCGGAGTGGTGCAAACAGGTTGCAGAGTGGTGCGAACTGATTGCGGAGTGGTGCGAACTTGTTGCCGTGTGGTGGGAACTGGTTGCAGAGTGGTGCGAACTGGTTGTGGAGTGGTGCGAACTGGTTGTGTAGTGGTGCGATCTGGTTGCGGAGTGGTGCGAACTGGTTTCGGAGTGGTGCACACTGGTTGTGGAGTGGTGCGAACTGGTTGCAGAGTGGTGCAAACTGGTTGCAGTGTGGTTCGAACTGGTTGAAGAGTGGTGCGAACTGGCTGCAGAGTAGGGCGAACTAGTTGAGGAGTGGTGCGAACTGGTTGCAGAGTGGTGCGAACTGGTTGCGGAGTGGTGTGAACAGGTTGCGAGGTGGTGCGAACAGGTTGCGGAGTGGTGCGAACTGGTTGCAGAGTGGTGCTTACTGGTTGCGGAGTGGTGCGAATTGGTTGCGGAATGGTGCGAACTGGTTGCGGAATGGTGCAATCTGGTTGCGGAGTGGTGCAAACTGGTTCTGCGTCGGTGCAATCTGGTTGCGGAGTGGTGCGAACTGGTTGCAGAGTGGTGCGAACTGGTTGCGAGTGGTGCGAACTGGTTGCGGAATGGTGCAAACTGGTTGCGGAGTGGTGCGAATCGGTTGCGGAGTGGTGCGAACTGGATGCGGAGTGGTGCAAACTGGTTGCCGAGTGGTGAGAACTGGTTGCGTAGTGGTGCCAACTGGTTGCAGAGTGGTGCGAACCGGTTGCACAGTGGAGCGAACTGGCTGCGGAGTGGTGCGAACTGGTTGCAGAGTGGTGCAAACTGGTTGCGGAGTGGTGCGAACTGGTTGCTGAGTGGTGCAAACAGGTTGCGGAAAAGTGTGAATTGGTTACAGAGTGATGCGGACTGGTGTGAACTGGTTGCAGAGTAATGCGAACGTGTTGCCAAGTGGTGCGAACTGCTTGCGGACTGGTGCGAACTGGTTGCGGAGAGGTGCGAACTGGTGGCAGAGTGGTGCGAATTGGTTGCGGAGTGGTGGGAACAGGTTGCGGAGTGGAGCAAACTGGTTGCGGAGTGGTGCGAACTTGTTGCGGGCTGGTGCGGACTGGTTGCAGAGTGGTGCGAACTGGTTGCCGAGTGCTGCGAACTTGTTCGGAGTTCTGCAAACTGGCTGCGGAGTGGTGCGAACTGGTTGCGGAGTGGTGCAAACTGGTTGCGGAGTAGTGCGAACTGGTTGCGGAGTGGTGCGAACTGGTTGCCGAGTGGTGCGAACTGGTTGCGGAATGGTGCAAACTGGGTGCGGAGTGGTGCGAACCGGTTGCGGAGTGGTGCGAACTGGTTGCGGAGAGGTGCGAACTGGTGGCAGAGTGGTGCGAATTGGTTGCGGAGTGGTGGGAACAGGTTGCGGAGTGGTGCAAACTGGTTGCGGAGTAGTGCGAACTGGTTGCGGAGTGGTGCGAACTGGTTGCGATTGGTGTGAAATAGTTGCGAGGTTGTGCGAACTGGTTGCAGAATGGTACAAACTGGTTGCGGAGTGGTTCGAACTGGTTGCACAGTGGTGCGAACTGGCTGCAGAGTAGTGGGAATTGGTTGCGGAGTGGTGCGAATTGGATGCGGAGTGGTGCGAACTGGTTGCCGAGTGGTGCGAACTGGTTGCGGAATGGTGCAAACTGGGTGCGGAGTGGTGCGAACCGGTTGCGGAGTGGTGCGAACTGGTTGCGGAGAGGTGCGAACTGGTGGCAGAGTGGTGCGAATTGGTTGCGGAGTGGTGGGAACAGGTTGCGGAGTGGTGCAAACTGGTTGCGGAGTAGTGCGAACTGGTTGCGGAGTGGTGCGAACTGGTTGCGATTGGTGTGAAATAGTTGCGAGGTTGTGCGAACTGGTTGCAGAATGGTACAAACTGGTTGCGGAGTGGTTCGAACTGGTTGCACAGTGGTGCGAACTGGCTGCAGAGTAGTGGGAATTGGTTGCGGAGTGGTGCGAATTGGATGCGGAGTGGTGCGAACTGGTTGCCGAGTGGTGCGAACTGGTTGCGGAATGGTGCAAACTGGGTGCGGAGTGGTGCGAACCGGTTGCGGAGTGGTGCGAACTGGTTGCGGAGAGGTGCGAACTGGTGGCAGAGTGGTGCGAATTGGTTGCGGAGTGGTGGGAACAGGTTGCGGAGTGGTGCAAACTGGTTGCGGAGTAGTGCGAACTGGTTGCGGAGTGGTGCGAACTGGTTGCGATTGGTGTGAAATAGTTGCGAGGTTGTGCGAACTGGTTGCAGAATGGTACAAACTGGTTGCGGAGTGGTTCGAACTGGTTGCACAGTGGTGCGAACTGGCTGCAGAGTAGTGGGAATTGGTTGCGGAGTGGTGCGAATTGGATGCGGAGTGGTGCGAACTGGTTGCCGAGTGGTGCGAACTGGTTGCGGAATGGTGCAAACTGGGTGCGGAGTGGTGCGAACCGGTTGCGGAGTGGTGCGAACTGGTTGCGGAGAGGTGCGAACTGGTGGCAGAGTGGTGCGAATTGGTTGCGGAGTGGTGGGAACAGGTTGCGGAGTGGTGCAAACTGGTTGCGGAGTAGTGCGAACTGGTTGCGGAGTGGTGCGAACTGGTTGCGATTGGTGTGAAATAGTTGCGAGGTTGTGCGAACTGGTTGCAGAATGGTACAAACTGGTTGCGGAGTGGTTCGAACTGGTTGCACAGTGGTGCGAACTGGCTGCAGAGTAGTGGGAATTGGTTGCGGAGTGGTGCGAATTGGATGCGGAGTGGTGCGAACTGGTTGCCGAGTGGTGCGAACTGGTTGCGGAATGGTGCAAACTGGGTGCGGAGTGGTGCGAACCGGTTGCGGAGTGGTGCGAACTGGTTGCGGAGAGGTGCGAACTGGTGGCAGAGTGGTGCGAATTGGTTGCGGAGTGGTGGGAACAGGTTGCGGAGTGGTGCAAACTGGTTGCGGAGTAGTGCGAACTGGTTGCGGAGTGGTGCGAACTGGTTGCGATTGGTGTGAAATAGTTGCGAGGTTGTGCGAACTGGTTGCAGAATGGTACAAACTGGTTGCGGAGTGGTTCGAACTGGTTGCACAGTGGTGCGAACTGGCTGCAGAGTAGTGGGAATTGGTTGCGGAGTGGTGCGAATTGGATGCGGAGTGGTGCGAACTGGTTGCCGAGTGGTGCGAACTGGTTGCGGAATGGTGCAAACTGGGTGCGGAGTGGTGCGAACCGGTTGCGGAGTGGTGCGAACTGGTTGCGGAGAGGTGCGAACTGGTGGCAGAGTGGTGCGAATTGGTTGCGGAGTGGTGGGAACAGGTTGCGGAGTGGTGCAAACTGGTTGCGGAGTAGTGCGAACTGGTTGCGGAGTGGTGCGAACTGGTTGCGATTGGTGTGAAATAGTTGCGAGGTTGTGCGAACTGGTTGCAGAATGGTACAAACTGGTTGCGGAGTGGTTCGAACTGGTTGCACAGTGGTGCGAACTGGCTGCAGAGTAGTGGGAATTGGTTGCGGAGTGGTGCGAATTGGATGCGGAGTGGTGCGAACTGGTTGCCGAGTGGTGCGAACTGGTTGCGGAATGGTGCAAACTGGGTGCGGAGTGGTGCGAACCGGTTGCGGAGTGGTGCGAACTGGTTGCGGAGAGGTGCGAACTGGTGGCAGAGTGGTGCGAATTGGTTGCGGAGTGGTGGGAACAGGTTGCGGAGTGGTGCAAACTGGTTGCGGAGTAGTGCGAACTGGTTGCGGAGTGGTGCGAACTGGTTGCGATTGGTGTGAAATAGTTGCGAGGTTGTGCGAACTGGTTGCAGAATGGTACAAACTGGTTGCGGAGTGGTTCGAACTGGTTGCACAGTGGTGCGAACTGGCTGCAGAGTAGTGGGAATTGGTTGCGGAGTGGTGCGAATTGGATGCGGAGTGGTGCGAACTGGTTGCCGAGTGGTGCGAACTGGTTGCGGAATGGTGCAAACTGGGTGCGGAGTGGTGCGAACCGGTTGCGGAGTGGTGCGAACTGGTTGCGGAGAGGTGCGAACTGGTGGCAGAGTGGTGCGAATTGGTTGCGGAGTGGTGGGAACAGGTTGCGGAGTGGTGCAAACTGGTTGCGGAGTAGTGCGAACTGGTTGCGGAGTGGTGCGAACTGGTTGCGATTGGTGTGAAATAGTTGCGAGGTTGTGCGAACTGGTTGCAGAATGGTACAAACTGGTTGCGGAGTGGTTCGAACTGGTTGCACAGTGGTGCGAACTGGCTGCAGAGTAGTGGGAATTGGTTGCGGAGTGGTGCGAATTGGATGCGGAGTGGTGCGAACTGGTTGCCGAGTGGTGCAAATTGGTTGCGGAGTGGTGTGAAGGTTGCGAGGTGGTGCGAACTGGTTGCGGAGTGGTGCAAACTGGTTGCAGAGTGGTGCTAACTGGTTGCGGAGTGGTGAGAACTGGTTGCCGAGTGGTGCGAACTGGTTGCGGAATGGTGCAAACTGGTTGCGGAGTGGTGTACACTGGTTGTGGAGTGGTGCGATCTGGTTGCGGAGTGGTGCGAACTGGTTGCAGAGTGGTGCCAACTGGTTGCGAGTGGTGCGAACTGGTTATGGAGTGGTGCAAACTGGTTGCGGAGTGGTGCGAATCGGTTCTGGAGTGGTGCCAACTAGTTGCGGTGTGGTGCAAACGTGTTGCCAAGTGGTGGGAACTGGTTGCGTAGTGGTGCCAACTGGTTGAAAAGTGGTGCAAACAGGTTGCAGAGTGGTGTGAACTGGTTGCGGACTGGTGCGAACTGGTTGCGGAGTGGTGCAAACTGGTTGCGGAGTGGTGCGAATTGGTTGGGGAGTGGTGCGAACAGGTTGTGGAAAAGTGCGAATTGGTTACAGAGTGATCCGGACTGGTGCCAACTGGTTGCGGAGTGATGCGAACGTGTTGCAAATGGTGCGAAGTGGTTGCGGACTGGTGCGAACTGGATGCGGAGAGGTGCGAACCGGTTGAGGAGTGGTGGAAACCGGTTGCGGAGTGGTGCGAACAGGTGGCAGAGTGGTGCGAATTGGTTGCGGAGTGGTGGGAACAGGTTGCGGAGTGGTGCAAACTGGTTGCGGAGTGGTGCGAACTGGTTGCGGGGGCGGACTGGTTGCAGAGTGGTGCGAACTAGTTGCGGAGTGCTGCAAGCTTGTTTCGGAGTTTTGCAAACTGGCTGCGGAGTGGTGCGAACTGGTTGCGGAGTAGTGCAAACTGGTTGCGGAGTGGTGCGAACTGGTTGCGGAGTGGTGTGATCTGGTTGCAGAGTGGTGCGAACTGGTTGGGGAGTGGAACAAACTGGTTGCAGAGTGGTGTGAACTGGCTGCGAAGTAGTGCGAACTGGTTGCAGAGTGGTGCGAACTGGTTGGGGAGTGGAACAAACTGGTTGCAGAGTGGTGTGAACTGGCTGCGAAGTAGTGCGAACTGGTTGCAGAGTGGTGCGAACTGGTTGGGGAGTGGAACAAACTGGTTGCAGAGTGGTGTGAACTGGCTGCGAAGTAGTGCGAACTGGTTGCAGAGTGGTGCGAACTGGTTGGGGAGTGGAACAAACTGGTTGCAGAGTGGTGTGAACTGGCTGCGAAGTAGTGCGAACTGGTTGCAGAGTGGTGCGAACTGGTTTAGGAGTGGTGCGAACTGGTTGCGCAGTGGTGCGAACTGGTTGCGGAGTGGTGCGAACTGGTTGCGGAGTGGTGCGAATTGGTTGAGGAGTGGTGCGAACTGGTTGCGGAGTGAGGCAAGCTGGTTGCGGAGTGGTGTGAACAGGTTGCGAGGTCGTGCGAACTGGTTGTGAAGTGGTGTGAACTAGTTGCAGAGTGGTGCAAACTGGTTGCGGAGTGGTTCGAACTCGTTGCAGAGTGGTGCAAACTGGCTGCAGAGTGGTGCGAACTGGTTGCGGAGTGGTTCGTACTGGTTGCGGAGTGGTGCGAACTGCTTGCGGAGCGGTGTGAACGGGTTGCAAGGTGGTGCGAACTGGTTGCGGAGTGGTGCAAACTGATTGCCGAGTGGTGCTAACTGGTTGCGGAGTGGTGCAAACTGGTTGCAGAGTGGTGCAAACTGGTTGCGGAGTGGTGCAAACTGGTTGTGAAGTGGTGCGATCTGGTTCCAGAGTGGTGCGAACTGGTTGCAGACTAGTGCGAACTGGTTGCGAGTGGTGCGAACTGGTTGCCAGGTGGTGCAAACTTGATGCGGAGTGGTGCGAATTGGTTGCGGAGTGCTGCGACAGGGTGCGGAGTGGTGCAAATTGGTTGCCGAGTGGTGCGAACTGGTTGCGTAGTGGTGCCAAATGGTTGCAGAGTAGTAAAACGGGTTGCAGAGTGGTGCGAACTGGTTGCGGAGTGGTGTGAACTGGTTGTGGAGTGGTGCCAACTGGTTGCGGAGTGGTGCGAACTGGTTGCGGAGTGGTACGAACAGGGAGCGGAAAGGTGTGAATTGGTTATGGAATGATGCGTACTGGTGCGAACTGGTTGCGGAGTGATGCGAACGTGTTGCCAAGTGGTGCGAACTGCTTGCGGACTGCTGCAAACTGGTTGCGGAGAGGTGCGAACTGGTTGAGGAGTGGTGGGAACTGGTTGCGGAGTGGTGCGAACTGGTTGCGGAGTGGTGCGAACTGGTTACCGAGTGGTGCGAACTGGTTGCGGAGTGGTGCAAACTGGTTACGGAGTGGTGCGCAGTGGTACGGAGTGGTGCGAACTGGATGCGGAGTGGTGCGAACTGGTTGCGGAGTGGTCCGAACTGGTTGCGGAGTGGTGCGAACTGGTTACCGAGTGGTGCGAACTGGTTGCGGAGTGGTGCGTACTGGTTGCGGAGTGGTGCGAACTGGTTGCGAAATGGTGGAAACGGGTTGCGGAGTGTTGCGAACTGCTTGCGAAGTGGAGCGAACTGGTTGCGGAGTGGTGCAAACTGGTTACGGAGTGGTGCGCAGTGGTACGGAGTGGTGCGAACTGGATGCGGAGTGGTGCGAACTGGTTGCGGAGTGGTCCGAACTGGTTGCGGAGTGGTGCGAACTGGTTACCGAGTGGTGCGAACTGGTTGCGGAGTGGTGCGTACTGGTTGCGGAGTGGTGCGAACTGGTTGCGAAATGGTGGAAACGGGTTGCGGAGTGTTGCGAACTGCTTGCGAAGTGGAGCGAACTGGTTGCGGAGTGGTGCAAACTGGTTACGGAGTGGTGCGCAGTGGTACGGAGTGGTGCGAACTGGATGCGGAGTGGTGCGAACTGGTTGCGGAGTGGTCCGAACTGGTTGCGGAGTGGTGCGAACTGGTTACCGAGTGGTGCGAACTGGTTGCGGAGTGGTGCGTACTGGTTGCGGAGTGGTGCGAACTGGTTGCGAAATGGTGGAAACGGGTTGCGGAGTGTTGCGAACTGCTTGCGAAGTGGAGCGAACTGGTTGCGGAGTGGTGCAAACTGGTTACGGAGTGGTGCGCAGTGGTACGGAGTGGTGCGAACTGGATGCGGAGTGGTGCGAACTGGTTGCGGAGTGGTCCGAACTGGTTGCGGAGTGGTGCGAACTGGTTACCGAGTGGTGCGAACTGGTTGCGGAGTGGTGCGTACTGGTTGCGGAGTGGTGCGAACTGGTTGCGAAATGGTGGAAACGGGTTGCGGAGTGTTGCGAACTGCTTGCGAAGTGGAGCGAACTGGTTGCGGAGTGGTGCAAACTGGTTACGGAGTGGTGCGCAGTGGTACGGAGTGGTGCGAACTGGATGCGGAGTGGTGCGAACTGGTTGCGGAGTGGTCCGAACTGGTTGCGGAGTGGTGCGAACTGGTTACCGAGTGGTGCGAACTGGTTGCGGAGTGGTGCGTACTGGTTGCGGAGTGGTGCGAACTGGTTGCGAAATGGTGGAAACGGGTTGCGGAGTGTTGCGAACTGCTTGCGAAGTGGAGCGAACTGGTTGCGGAGTGGTGCAAACTGGTTACGGAGTGGTGCGCAGTGGTACGGAGTGGTGCGAACTGGATGCGGAGTGGTGCGAACTGGTTGCGGAGTGGTCCGAACTGGTTGCGGAGTGGTGCGAACTGGTTACCGAGTGGTGCGAACTGGTTGCGGAGTGGTGCGTACTGGTTGCGGAGTGGTGCGAACTGGTTGCGAAATGGTGGAAACGGGTTGCGGAGTGTTGCGAACTGCTTGCGAAGTGGAGCGAACTGGTTGCGGAGTGGTGCAAACTGGTTACGGAGTGGTGCGCAGTGGTACGGAGTGGTGCGAACTGGATGCGGAGTGGTGCGAACTGGTTGCGGAGTGGTCCGAACTGGTTGCGGAGTGGTGCGAACTGGTTACCGAGTGGTGCGAACTGGTTGCGGAGTGGTGCGTACTGGTTGCGGAGTGGTGCGAACTGGTTGCGAAATGGTGGAAACGGGTTGCGGAGTGTTGCGAACTGCTTGCGAAGTGGAGCGAACTGGTTGCGGAGTGGTGCAAACTGGTTACGGAGTGGTGCGCAGTGGTACGGAGTGGTGCGAACTGGATGCGGAGTGGTGCGAACTGGTTGCGGAGTGGTCCGAACTGGTTGCGGAGTGGTGCGAACTGGTTACCGAGTGGTGCGAACTGGTTGCGGAGTGGTGCGTACTGGTTGCGGAGTGGTGCGAACTGGTTGCGAAATGGTGGAAACGGGTTGCGGAGTGTTGCGAACTGCTTGCGAAGTGGAGCGAACTGGTTGCGGAGTGGTGCAAACTGGTTACGGAGTGGTGCGCAGTGGTACGGAGTGGTGCGAACTGGATGCGGAGTGGTGCGAACTGGTTGCGGAGTGGTCCGAACTGGTTGCGGAGTGGTGCGAACTGGTTACCGAGTGGTGCGAACTGGTTGCGGAGTGGTGCGTACTGGTTGCGGAGTGGTGCGAACTGGTTGCGAAATGGTGGAAACGGGTTGCGGAGTGTTGCGAACTGCTTGCGAAGTGGAGCGAACTGGTTGCGGAGTGGTGCAAACTGGTTACGGAGTGGTGCGCAGTGGTACGGAGTGGTGCGAACTGGATGCGGAGTGGTGCGAACTGGTTGCGGAGTGGTCCGAACTGGTTGCGGAGTGGTGCGAACTGGTTACCGAGTGGTGCGAACTGGTTGCGGAGTGGTGCGTACTGGTTGCGGAGTGGTGCGAACTGGTTGCGAAATGGTGGAAACGGGTTGCGGAGTGTTGCGAACTGCTTGCGAAGTGGAGCGAACTGGTTGCGGAGTGGTGCAAACTGGTTACGGAGTGGTGCGCAGTGGTACGGAGTGGTGCGAACTGGATGCGGAGTGGTGCGAACTGGTTGCGGAGTGGTCCGAACTGGTTGCGGAGTGGTGCGAACTGGTTACCGAGTGGTGCGAACTGGTTGCGGAGTGGTGCGTACTGGTTGCGGAGTGGTGCGAACTGGTTGCGAAATGGTGGAAACGGGTTGCGGAGTGTTGCGAACTGCTTGCGAAGTGGAGCGAACTGGTTGCGGAGTGGTGCAAACTGGTTACGGAGTGGTGCGCAGTGGTACGGAGTGGTGCGAACTGGATGCGGAGTGGTGCGAACTGGTTGCGGAGTGGTCCGAACTGGTTGCGGAGTGGTGCGAACTGGTTACCGAGTGGTGCGAACTGGTTGCGGAGTGGTGCGTACTGGTTGCGGAGTGGTGCGAACTGGTTGCGAAATGGTGGAAACGGGTTGCGGAGTGTTGCGAACTGCTTGCGAAGTGGAGCGAACTGGTTGCGGAGTGGTGCAAACTGGTTACGGAGTGGTGCGCAGTGGTACGGAGTGGTGCGAACTGGATGCGGAGTGGTGCGAACTGGTTGCGGAGTGGTCCGAACTGGTTGCGGAGTGGTGCGAACTGGTTACCGAGTGGTGCGAACTGGTTGCGGAGTGGTGCGTACTGGTTGCGGAGTGGTGCGAACTGGTTGCGAAATGGTGGAAACGGGTTGCGGAGTGTTGCGAACTGCTTGCGAAGTGGAGCGAACTGGTTGCGGAGTGGTGCAAACTGGTTACGGAGTGGTGCGCAGTGGTACGGAGTGGTGCGAACTGGATGCGGAGTGGTGCGAACTGGTTGCGGAGTGGTCCGAACTGGTTGCGGAGTGGTGCGAACTGGTTACCGAGTGGTGCGAACTGGTTGCGGAGTGGTGCGTACTGGTTGCGGAGTGGTGCGAACTGGTTGCGAAATGGTGGAAACGGGTTGCGGAGTGTTGCGAACTGCTTGCGAAGTGGAGCGAACTGGTTGCGGAGTGGTGCAAACTGGTTACGGAGTGGTGCGCAGTGGTACGGAGTGGTGCGAACTGGATGCGGAGTGGTGCGAACTGGTTGCGGAGTGGTCCGAACTGGTTGCGGAGTGGTGCGAACTGGTTACCGAGTGGTGCGAACTGGTTGCGGAGTGGTGCGTACTGGTTGCGGAGTGGTGCGAACTGGTTGCGAAATGGTGGAAACGGGTTGCGGAGTGTTGCGAACTGCTTGCGAAGTGGAGCGAACTGGTTGCGGAGTGGTGCAAACTGGTTACGGAGTGGTGCGCAGTGGTACGGAGTGGTGCGAACTGGATGCGGAGTGGTGCGAACTGGTTGCGGAGTGGTCCGAACTGGTTGCGGAGTGGTGCGAACTGGTTACCGAGTGGTGCGAACTGGTTGCGGAGTGGTGCGTACTGGTTGCGGAGTGGTGCGAACTGGTTGCGAAATGGTGGAAACGGGTTGCGGAGTGTTGCGAACTGCTTGCGAAGTGGAGCGAACTGGTTGCGGAGTGGTGCAAACTGGTTACGGAGTGGTGCGCAGTGGTACGGAGTGGTGCGAACTGGATGCGGAGTGGTGCGAACTGGTTGCGGAGTGGTCCGAACTGGTTGCGGAGTGGTGCGAACTGGTTACCGAGTGGTGCGAACTGGTTGCGGAGTGGTGTGAACTGGTCGCGGAGTGGTGCGAACTGGTTGCAGAGTGGTGTGAACTGGTTGCGGAGTGGTGCGAACTGATCGCGGAGTGGTGCGAACAGGTTGGGGAGTGGTGCGAACTGGTTGCGGAGTGATGCAAACTGGTTGCGGAGTGGAGCAAACTGGCTGCCGGGTGGTGCACAGTGGTTGCGGAGTGGTGCAAACTGTTGCGGAGTGGTGCGAACTGGTTGCGTTGTGTTGTGAACTGGTTGCGGACTGGTGCGAACTGGTTGCGGAGTGGTGCGAACTGGTCGCGCAGTGGTGGGAACTGGTTGCGGAGTGGTGCAAACTGGTTACGGAGTGGTTCGAACTGGTTGCGGAGTGTTCCGAACTGCTTGCGGAGTGGTGCGAACAGGCTGCGGAGTAGTGCGATCTGGTTACGGAGTAGTGCGAACTGGTTGCGGAGTTGTGTGAACTGGTTGCGGAGTTGTGTGAACTGGTTGCGGAGTGGTGCGAACTGGTTGCGGAGTAGTGCGAACTGGCTGCAGAGTGGTGCAAACAGGTTGCAAAGTGGTGCGAACTGGTTGCAGTGTGGTGCGAACTGGTTGCTGAGTGGTGCAAACTGATTGCGGAGTGGTGTGAACAGGTTGCGGAGTGGTGCAAACTGGTTACGAAGTGGTGCGAACTGGTTGCGGACTGCTGCGACTTGTTGCGGGGTGGTGCAAACTGGTTGCAGAGTGGTGAGAACTGGTTGCGGACTGGTGCAAACTGGTTGCGGTGTGGTGCAAACTGGTTGCGGAGTGCTGCGAACTGGTTTCGGAGTGGTGCGAACTGGTTGCAGAGTGGTGCGAACTGGTTGTGGAGTGGTGCGAACAGGTTGCAGGTGGTGCTAACTGGTTGCAGAGTGCTGCGAACTGGTTGCGGAGTGGTGCGAACTGGTTGCCGAGTGGTGCGAACTGGTTGCCGAGTGGTGCGAACTGGTTTGGGAGTGGTGTAAACTGGTTGCGGAGTGCTCCGAACTGGTTGCGGAGTGGCGAGAACTGGTTGCGGAGTGGTGCGAACTAGTTGCGGAGTGGTGTGAACCGGTTGCGGACTGGTGCGAACTGGTTGCGGAGTGGTGCGAACTGGTTTCCGATAGATGCTAACTGGTTGCGGAGTGGTGCGAACTGGTTGTGGAGTGGTGCCAACTGGTTGCTGAGGGGTGCCAAATGGTTGCAGAGTGGTGCCAACTGGTTGCGGAGTGGTGCGAATTGGTTGTAGAGTGGTGTGAACTGGTTGCGGAGTTGTGCGAACTGGTTGCAGAGTGGTGCGAACTGATCGCAGACTGGTGTGAACAGATTGCGGAGTGGTGCAAAATGGTTGTGGAATGGAGCAAACTGGTTGCGGAGTGGTGCAAACTGGCTGTGGGGTGGTGCACAGTGGTTGCTGATTGGTACAAACTGGTTGCGGAGTGGTGCGAACGGGTTGCGTTGTGGTGTGAACTGGTTGCGGACTGGTGCCAACTGGTTGCAAAGTGGTGCGAACTGGTTGCGGAGTGGTGCGAACTGGTTGCAAAGTGGTTCAAAGTGGTTGCGGGGTGGTGCCAACTGGTTGCAGAGGGGTGCGAACTGTATGGACTGGTTTCGGAGTGGTGCGAACTGGTCGCGCAGTGGTGGGAACTGGTTGCGGAGTGGTGCAAACTGGTTACGGAGTGGTTCGAACTAGTTACAGTGCTGCGAAGTACTTGCGGAGTGGTGCGAACAGGTTGCGGAGTGGTGCGATCTGGTTACGGAGTGGTGCGAACTTGTTGCGGAGTGCTGCGAACTTGTTGCGGGGTGGTGCAAACTGGTTGCAGAGTGGTGCGAACTGGTTGCGGAGTGGTGTGAACTGGTTGCGGTGTGGTGCAAACTCGTTGCGGAGTTGTGAGAACTGGTTGCGGAGTGGTACGAACTGGTTGCGGAGTAGTGCGAACTGGCTGCAGAGTGGTGCGAACAGGTTGCAGAGTGGTGCGAACTGGTTGCAGTGTGGTGCGAACTTGTTGCGGAGTGGTGCGAACTGGTTGCGGAGTGGTGCGAACAGGTTGCGGAGTGGTGCAAACTGGTTACGGAGTGGTGCGAACAGGTTGCAGAGTGGTGCGAACTGGTTGCAGAGTGCTGCGAACTGGTTGCGGAGTAGTGCAAATTGGTTCTGGAGTGGTGCGAACTGTTTGCCGAGTTGTGCGAACTGGTTTTGGAGTGGTGTAAACTGGTTTCGGAATGCTCTGAACTGGTTGCGGAGTGGTGCAAACTGGTTGCGGAGTGGCGAGAACTGGTTGCAGTGTGGCGCGAACTAGTTGCGGAGTGGTGCGAACTGGTTGCGGACTGGTGCGAACTGGTTGCGGAGTGGTGCGAACTTGTTGCGGAGTGGATCGAACTGGTTGCCAAGTGGTGCGAACTGGTTGGGGAGTGGTCCGAACTGGTTGCAGAGTGGTGCGAACTGGTTGCAGAGTGATGCGAACTGGTTGCGGAGTGGTGCGAACAGGTTGCGGAGTGGTGCGAACTGGTTGCCAAGTGGTGCGAACTGGTTGGGGAGTGGTGCGAAATGGTTGCGGATTGGTGCGAACTGGTTGCGGAGTGGTGCGAACTGGTTGCGGAGTGGTGCCAACTGGTTGCGGAGGGGTTCCAAATGGTTGCGGAGTGTTGCCAACTGGTTGCCGAGTGGTGCGAATTGGTTGTGGAGTGGTGTGAACTGGTTGCGGAGTGGTGCCAACTGGTTGCAGAGTGGTGCGAACAGGTTGCGGAGTGGTGCGAAAGGTTGCGGAGTGGTGCGAACTAGTTGCGGAGTTGTGCGAACTGGTTGCAGAGTGGTGCAAACTGATCGCGGAGTGGTGCGAACAGGTTGCCGAGTGGTGCGAACTAGTTGTGGAGTGGAGCAAAATGGTTACGGAGTGGTGCAAACTGGCTGCGGAGTGGTGAACAGTGGTTGCGGAGTGGTGCAAACTGGTTGCGAAGTGGTGCAGACTGGTTGCGTTGTTGTGTGAACTGGTTCCAGAGTGGTGCGAACTGGTTGCGGAGTGGTGCGCACTGGTTGCGGAGTGGTGCGAATTGGTTTAGGAGTGGTTCAAACTGGTTGCGGAGTAGTGCGAACTGGTTGCAGAGGAGTGCGTACTGGTTGCGGAGTGGTGCGAACCGGCTGCAGAGTGGTGCGAACTGGTTGCTTAGTGGTGCGAATGCGTTGCGGAGTGGTGCAAACTGGTTACGGAGTGGTGCGAACTGGTTGCGGAGTGGTGCGAACTGCTTGCCGAGTGGTGCGAACAGGTTGCAGAGTGGTGCGAACTGGTTACGGAGTGGTGCGGACTGGTTGCAAAGTGCTGCGAACTTGTTGTGGGGTGTTGCAAACTGGTTGCAGAGTGGTGCGAACTGGTTGCGGAGTGGTGCGAACTGGTTGCGGTGTGGTGCAAACTGGTTGCGGAGTGGTGCGAACTGGTTGCCGAGTGGTGCGAACTGGTTGCGGAGTGGTGCCAACTGGTTGCGGAGTGGTGCGAACTGGTTGCGGAGGGGTGCGAATAGGCTGCGGGTGGTGCAAACTGGTTGCGGAGTGGTGCGAACTGGTTGCAGAATTGTGCGAAGTGGTTGCCGAGTGGTGCAAACTGGTTGCGGAGTGCTGCGAACTTGTTGCGGAGTGGTTCGAAATGGTGTGGAGTGGTGAGAACTGGTTGCGGTGTGGCGCGAGCTGGTTGCGGAATGGTGCGAACTGGTTACGGAGTGATCTAACTAATTGCGGGGTGTTGCGAACTGGTGGCAGACTGGTGCGAACTGGTTGCGGAGTGGTGCAAACTGGTTGCAGAGTGGTGCGAACTGGATCCGGAGTGGTTCAAACTGGTTGCGGAGTGATGCAAACGGGTTGCAGAGTGGTGCGAACTGGTTGCGTGGTGGTGCGAACTTGTTGAGGAGTGGTGCAAACTGGTTGCACAGTGGTGTCAACTGGTTGCGGAGTGGTGAACTGGTTTCGGAGTAGTGCAAACGTGTTGCGGAGTGGTGCGAACTGGTTGCGGAGTGGTGCGAACTGGTTGCGGAGTGGTGCAAACTGGTTGCGGAGTGGTGCGAACTGGTTGTGGAGTGGTGCGAACTGGTTGCGGAGTGGTGTGAACTGGTTGCGGAGTGGTGCGAACTGGTTACGGAGTGGTGCGAACTGGTTGCGGAGTGGTGCGAACTGGTTGCGGAGTGGT